>JAPDFW010000128.1:0-149219 GCA_028826165.1 Anaeramoeba ignava | reverse complement strand
AGGACCTCTTCCTGGTATAAATAAATAACTCTGTAATTGTAATTATTTTGCTCTCAATAAGTATTAGTATGTGTGCAAGATTTTTAAACTCAGAATAAAGTGCAAGTTCAAAAATAAATTAAGCAGTAATTTTTCTTCTCTTTGATCATAATGATTTTCCATAAATTGTAAACATCACAATTTGAAGTAATTTTTCACATTCGCCGGGATTCACATATCTTGTTACTGTCGCTATACTTAGGCATGTGATACATTAAATGGAATAATCCACTGTATTGATCCTTACTCTCTCATCTTTTATTGATATTACTTTTTCTTCTTGATCTTCTATGTTCGATATTTGTACTTCGTTTAATGTAATTCGATTTTTGATTAAAAGTACGATTTTTGATCTAATTGTTTGATTTCTTTTCAATTTCAAAGTTTTTACTTTGAACAGATGTGCTCTTTTTAATTGGTTTAAATCATCAAAGATCTAAAAATTTTAATTTTAATTTTAATTTTTATTTTTATTTTTCTATAAATGAATTTTAATTTCAATTTTAATTTTAATTTATAAATGAATTTTAATTTTAATTTAATAAATGAATTTTAATTTTAATTTTAATTTTAATTTTAATTTTTAATTTTATAAATAATTTTAATTTTATAAATGAATTTTAAATTTATAAATGAATTACAAATTATAAATACCTTTTGATAATTCCCTGAAGTTATTTGTGGTTGTATTTCTGGGTTCTTTGTTTGATAAATTTTATTATAATTAGTTTCTTTTGTTTCTTTTCTTTTATATTTATATATTTATTTTTAAAAAGAAAAAGCAAAAACAAAAATTTTTATTATTTCTTTTGTTTTGTTTTGTTTTGTTTTAATTTTTAATTATTTTACTTTTAATTTCTTTTATATTTTGATTTTCTTTGTTTGATTCTAATTTATTTGATTGATTTGATTTATTTTCAACTTCTCCAAATGATGGTATAGGAATAATAAAATCATTTTCTTGTTCAATTTTGGTGTTTGAATAATATTTGTTTCAATTTCGTTATTTTTTTCGATTTTTTCTTTGTTTGGATTAAGAAAATCTGGAATATTTGTCATTATTTTTTTTTTAAAATATTAATTAATTAATTAAAAACACAAAAAGTGAAAATATTATTTGTTTGTTTTTAAAAATGAAAAAGAAAAAGAAAAATGAAAAATAAAATAATTTTTCCAAATAAAAATTTTATTTTCTTTCTTCTTTTTCTATTTCTTAAATAATAATAATTAAAAATTTCCTTTTAAATCAAAACCCCCTTTTTCTAATTAAATCAAATAATTTATTAAAATCATTTTTCTTTTTATTTTCTTTTCAAAAATGGAAAAACATTTTAAAAATTTCAATCTTTTTATAAAAAAATTAATCAAGTTTTTGAAGATTGGAAAGAAGTAAATGATTATTCAAAACTTATTATTGAAAAATTCTTGATATTTCTTCAAGAACATCACTTTTTAAAGAAAATGTTATGGAATTTTAATAGGATTTTCAAATATTAAAAACGATTTAATTTCAAATCAAATTAAATCAATAGAAAATTTACTTTATGAATTAAGAAAACTAATGTTACAATTTGAAGGGAATTTATCAAAATTTTTATCTATTTATGAAGAAATTTTTAATTATTTTTTTAGATAAATATCAATTACAAATGAATAATTTTAAATATTTGTTTTAAATCTAAAATTGGGAATAGATTTTTCTTGGAACAATTTCTTCTTTTTAGAATTAATTCAAACAAATTTTGATTTTGATTTTGATTTTGAAAAACATTTTTCTAATTATTTATTAATTAGAGAATGTATTTTAGATGAAATTGAAAAATTGGTCATGTTTTTATTTTATTTTAAAACTCAAAATTGATTTAGGAAAATTTGATTTTGATTTTGATTTAGATTTTTTGATTTGATTTTAATTTTTTTGATTTGATTTTGATTTGATTTTAATTTTGATTTTGATTTGAAATTTTTATTTTATTTTTATTTTGATTTTATTTGATTTGATTTTAATTTTGATTTTTTTGATTTTTATTTTTTTTGATTTTTTCTTTTCTTTTTTTTTTTTGAAAATTTTTGTTCCACTTTTTATTTCAATTTATTTAAATTTGAATTTTGATTTTAATTTTAATTTTGATTTTGATTTTAATTTTGATTTTTGATTTTAAAAATTTTGCTTAATTTTTGATTTTTATTTTTGATTTTAATTTAAATTTCAAAATTTTTTTTGTTTTTGATTTTTTTTGATTTCAATTTTAATTAAATTTTTTTATTTCAATTTATTTAAATTTTAATTTTGATTTTGATTTTAATTTTGATTTTGATTTTTTTGATTTTGAAAATTTTGTTCCACTTTTTATTTTAATTTTTTGATTTTTAAAAATATTTTTCAAAATTAAATTTTTCTATTTTTTTCTTTTTTCTTTTAAATATATTTTCTTTATTTGATTTATTATTTTTTCAATTATCAAAAATAAAATAAAAATAAAAACGAAAACAAATCAAAATTATAAATAAAATTAAAAACAAATGAATGATCAAATTGAGAGAATTCCACCTTCAATTTTTAGAATACTTTCATTAATAATAAATATAACTGTTAATTCTACAACAAAAACCCCAAATGTAAATAAATAAAAAGAAAAATAATAAAAACAAAATTTAAAAATAATTTTTCAATTTAAAAAGGATTTAAAAAGAAAAAGAAATCAAAAAGAAAAATTTTATGAAATTACAATATTTATTAAATTTGCAGCTTGGAATACAATTCATAGTTTTACTGAATTACGAAAACTGGCAAAAGATATTCAAAAAGTAAAAATTTATTGAAAAATTTAAATTAAAAATTTAACTCAAAAACAAAAAGAATTCAAAAATAAATCAAATTTAACAAAAAGAAAATATTCAAAATTGGGTTCAAAATCTTTTAATGAATCAAGGATTAGCAACTCTTGAAAATTCAGCTAAAATACATCTTATTCCATTATTAATAAATTTTTTTGAATTTATAAATCGTAATTAAAATAATATTTATATTTTTGAAAAGGAAATGAGAATTAAAATGATTGAAAATTTATATAAAAATAGCTTGGGTTTGCTCTATTTTTCCATATGATGAAATTTTTACAGACTATTTAAATAAAAGACCACTTAGAAGTATTATGATTAAATCAATAAATACAGGAAATACACCATTACATTGTGCAATTTTATCAAGAAATTATAATTCTGTTGAAAGTATTTCTTTTCCAAATTATTTTAGAAATAGAAAAAGAAAATTTTTTTAATTTATATTCTTAATTGTGTTTGCTTTTATTTATGTTTTTTATTATTCAAAAGTTTTATTAAGAAGATTATCAGCAAATTCAAAATTATTAAATATTCAAAATTCTAAAGGAGAAAATGCTTTTCATACAGCATTAAAATTGATGAAATATATTGAAATTGATGAACAGCAACATAAATTGAAAATTGAAATTATCAAAAATTTAGCAAAATATCATTTTGATTACAGTCAAGTAAATTAGATTGAATATTTAATTATAATTATAATTATAATTTTTATTATAATTTTTATTTGTTTTTGGATTATAATCTTTTTTTTTAAAAAAAGAAAACAAAAAAAGGACGAAATGTTCTTCATGTTGCAACAAAATATTGTAATGAAGAAATTTTGAAAGTATTAATTGATCGACATAAAGAGGCAAATTTAGATTTATTATTTGAACCAGATGGTGAAAATAATACACCATTTGCAAATTTAGAAAAAAGATTTGCTAATATTGATTTTGAGAAAGGAGAATTTACAGAAAATGAAGTTTTATTTGAATTTGATAATATTGTTGATTCAAAATCAGAATCAAAATCAGAATCAAAAACCGATTCACTTTCTCGTTCATTAACAGAATCACAAACAGGAAATAAATCAGCTCAAAATGACACAGATGAGAATATTGATACAGAAATTGATTTAGGAACAGAAACAGAATTCAGATTAGGATTAGGTACAGAATTGGGAAGTGGTGGTGAAATGGAACCAGAAATTGATTTTCAAACTAAACTTTTATTTGGAACACCAAGAAAAATTGAACAAAATAAAAATGCTAATGTTAATGTTAATATGTTCCAAAATTTATCAGATACTCAACTTCAAATTGAGATTGATAGATTATCTAAATTGAATATTGAAAATCAAACAAAGATTGAGAAACTTTTACAAGAACTTGAAGAAGTTGAAAATGAAAATGAAAATATAAATTTAATTGAAAATGAAAATATTCAAAATGAAAATGAAAATATAAATTTAATTCAAAATGAAAATATAAATTTAATTCAAAATGAAAATATTGAAGTTGAAGATGAAGATGAAGATGATTGGGTTATTCCTGATTCTCCTGGCTTTAAAAATACTCCTCCTTCAAATAAGTAAGAATAAATATAAATATAAATATAAATATAAAATAATATAAAATAAATTAATCCAAATTTTAAAAAATTAAAATTGTTTTTCTTTATTCATTCATTTTTAATATTTCTTAATTAAGTAATCAAAATAATTCTCAACAAAATGAAATTCAATCAAGTGATTTTTCTGAAAATGATTCTTTACCTAAAAATGAAGAAACAAATTCAAATATTTCAACACAATTTGAAGGTTATTTTCCAACTTTTGAATCAGATGAAGAATTTAACAAACAAGAAATGATTAAAGAAGAATTTATAAATTCCTTATTTAATTCTCAAATATTTGAATCAGATTTTGATTTAGATCCAAAAAATTCATTATTTAATGAAGAAAAAGAAAAACAAAAACAAAATTCAAAACAAAAATCAAAAGAAAAAGAAAAACAAAATTCAAAAGAAAAACGTTCACATTCACCTCATTCTCTTCCTGAAAGAACAGTAGTTTCCTTTGATTTTAAAAATATGATTGATTCATTAGAAATTGATTCTAATAAAAATAGATCCGATTTTGATATAAAAAAATTTCACAATAAAAAAGAAAACAACGAAATTGATTTAACTAGTCAACAAAATCGAACTAAAAATAAAAACAAAGAAAATCCAAAAAGTAAATCCAAAAAAGATGTAGCTTTAGTAAGATTTTTCCAAGGAAGTGGAAACAAGAGAAATAGAAATAGAATTCTTAGAAATTCTTTATCACATTCAGAATCAGTAACTGTTCATGATTTTTAATAATATGAAAAGCAAAAATTGTGAAAGTGAAACAGTTCGACTTGTAAAATTACAATTTTTATCAATCTTTATATAAAACATTTACTTAATTTTACTGTTAATGAATATGAACAAGATTATGAATCAAAATCACAAAATCTTGAAAAATATTCTTCATTAAAAGCAAATCAACTTCTTTTTTGGTTTCATGTTCATAATTATCAACAATTTTGTTTGTTATGGGAAGATTCAATTGCAAAAATTCATGCTGAATATATAATTAATAATTTTCTTAAAGAAAATTCACAGAATACAATTAATATTCCTCAAGAAATTCAACAAAATATTTTATTACAATTAAATCAAATGGGAGAAAATCCAGTTGCAACTCTTTTTGATGAAGCTTTAAAAATTGTTCATTCAAGTTTAATATCTGATAAAATTCTTCATTATAGATTTTTAAGAAGTTTACATTATAAAGAACTTTTATCTGAAATTAATGAATATAAAGGATTATCTTCTCAAAATAAAAATAATAACAATAATAACAATAATAATGTAAAATTCTAAATTAAATTAAATTAATTAAGAAATATTATTTTAAATTATTATTTTAAATTTTGTAATTAATTTGTTTTTTGTTTGTTTTTTGGAAATTTAAAATAAAATTTTTTGAATTGAATTTTGGATTATCGTTTTTATCAAAAAAGTAAAAGTAAAAGTAAAAGTGAAATTAAAAGTAAAAGTGAAATTAAAAGTAAAAGTGAAAGTAATTGAAATTGAAAAAAAAAGGGAATTTTAATCGAAAGGAAGATCGTTAATGAAACGATACATTAAATCATATGTATTTTCGGGTTGATCAATCTATTATTAATATTTATATTTATTATAATAAAATAAATTTAAAAAAGAATATAAATTTGATAATTATTTTCTTTGTTTTTTTAAAATTAAAAATTTTACAACTCTATTTTGTTTAAAAGAAAAAAGAATGAATTGTTTAATTTTGAATTTTTAAATTGTTTAATTTTTAATTGTTAAAATTACCCTTCATGTCCAGCACCAATAAGTGTAATATACCAAAGATTCTTATAATTTTTAGTATATCCAGCAACTTTTCCATCAACTTTCCAAACAATTCGAGTTGAGTTATTAAAATCATTCATATATTCCCAATTAGTAGCATTTAATAAACCAAGAGTTGACATTAAATCAATTATTAAATCATATTGACCAGTAAATAATAACATTTTAGTTCCATTAGCCAAAAGAGCTTCAAATTCTGGTTTAACTGATTTAGAGATATCGTCATATAAATAATGAATTGGAGGTCCATTACAATTATACCAAGTTGTATTAGGATCAACTCCAAAAGCTTCTTTTGTTGAATTTGATTCCATAAAATTAGTTAATTCTGTCATGTTATATGGATCTCCATATACTCTTATATCATACATACTTGCATTTCCTGACATGTTGACAATTTCATCCCAGAGAGAAAGCATACAAGCTGTTGCGTTGTGCCAACTTTCATTTTTTATTAAACTTTTACATTCAAGTTCTTTTTCATGAATTATTGGATATTCATTAACTCCAATTAATCCAGTTGCATATGAATAATATGAATAATTCATTTGACTATAAGGATCTGTTAATCCATCACCTAATATATAAATCAATATATTTAAATTAATATTTAAATTAATATATTTAAATTAATATATAAATAAAATATATTAATATTTAAATTAATATTTAAATTGATATTTAAATAAAATATATAAATTAATATTTAAATTGATATTTAAATAAATATATAAATAAATATATAAATAAAATATTTAAATTAATATATAAATTAATATTTAAATAAATATTTAAATTAATATTTAAATTAATATTTAAATAAATATATAAATATATAAAAATAAATATAAAATTATAAAATATTTAAATTAATATTTAAATTAATATTTAAATTAATATATAAATTAAATATAAATAAATATATAAATAAATATATATATATATATAAATTAATATATAAATCAATATATAAATTAATATTTAAATTAATATTTAAATAAATATATAAATTAATATTTAAATAAATATATAAATTAATATATAAATAAATATATAAATAAATATATAAATAAATATATAAATATATAAATTAATATATAAATTAATATATAAATTAATATTTAAATAAATATTTAAATTAATACTTAAATAAATATATAAATTAATATATAAATTGATATTTAAATCAATATTACCAATAGCAATTCCTTTTAAAGGAATTACAAAATTCTCTTGCATAATCTTATAACCAATAGCAGGAAGATATTTTCCACAATAACTAGCACAATAAATATAAAAATCATTATTTTTATAAATCTGAAACTTATCAAAGAAGACAGACAAAGCATTATAAATTTGTTGAGAAACCAAAGTTTGATTAATAGGATAACCATCAGGATCATCAATATAAGAATAACCAGCACCAACAGGATTATCAATATAAAGCAAATTAAGCATATTAGTCCAAGAATAACGATTTGGAATAAAAGATCCATCAGATCGAAGGATTGAAGGACCAATTGTCAAAAAGAGAGTATGCTCAGATGCGCATCCTGGTCCACCAGCAATTATCAATTCAACAGGAGCAGATTCATCCATTGATGGAACAAAGATAAAGAATAAATTCGCTCCTGATGATTCGTTTGCTGTAATGTATCCACTGTAGCTTCGAAATCCTCCTATTTTTGTTTCTGTTTTGCTGTAGATTTCTTCTGCTGTTATGTTGTTTATTATTACTTTTGGATGTGTGTGAATTAATTGGAATAGAAATAGAAATCCTATTATGTAAATTAGCAAATTTTGTTTCATTTTTTTTTCTATTTTAAATGGAATTAGAAAAATGAAAAATGAAAAAATTGGAATATCGAAGCAATTAAATCCTTAAAAATTGGAATTTCGAATTTCATTTAAAATCACAAAATCTTGAAAAATATTCTTCATTAAAAGCAAATCATTTTTTCTGGTTTCATGTTCATAATTATCAACAATTTTGTTTGTTATGGGAAGATTCAATTGCAAAAATTCATGCTGAATATATAATTAATAATTTTCTTAAAGAAGATTCACAGAATACAATTAATATTCCTCAAGAAATTCAACAAAATATTTTATCACAATTAAATCAAATGGGAGAAAATCCAGTTGCAACTCTTTTTTATGAAGCTTTAAAAATTGTTCATTCAAGTTTAATATCTGATAAAATTCTTCATTATAGATTTTTAAGAAGTTTACATTATAAAGAACTTTTATCTGAAATTAATGAATATAAAGGATTATCTTCTCAAAATAAAAATAATAACAATAATAACAATAATAATGTAAAATTCTAAATTAAATTAAATTAATTAAGAAATAATATTTTAAATTATTATTTTAAATTTTGTAATTAATTTGTTTTTTGTTTGTTTTTTGGAAATTTAAAATAAAATTTTTTGAATTGAATTTTGGATTATCGTTTTTATCAAAAAAGTAAAAGTAAAAGTAAAAGTGAAATTAAAAGTAAAAGTGAAATTAAAAGTAAAAGTGAAAGTAATTGAAATTGAAAAAAAAAGGGAATTTTAATCGAAAGGAAGATCGTTAATGAAACGATACATTAAATCATATGTATTTTCGGGTTGATCAATCTATTATTATTATTATTTATATTTATTATAATAAAATAAATTTAAAAAAGAATATAAATTTGATAATTATTTTCTTTGTTTTTTTTTTTAAAATTAAAAAAAATTTTACAACTCTATTTTGTTTTAAAAGAAAAAAGAATTAATTGTTTAATTTTGAATTTTTAAATTGTTTAATTTTTAATTGTTAAAATTACCCTCCATGTCCAGCACCAATAAGTGTAATATACCAAAGATTCTTATAATTTTTAGTATATCCAGCAACTTTTCCATCAACTTTCCAAATAATTCGAGTTGAGTTATTAAAATCATTCATATATTCCCAATTAGTAGCATTTAATAAACCAAGAGTTGACATTAAATCAATTATTAAATCATATTGACCAGTAAATAATAAAATTTTAGTTCCATTAGCCAAAAGAGCTTCAAATTCTGGTTTAACTGATTTAGACATATCTTCATATAGGTAATGAATTGGAGGTCCATTACAATTATACCAAGTTGTATTAGGATCAACTCCAAAAGCTTCTTTTGTTGAATTTGATTCCATAAAATCGTTTAGAACTGACATATTATACTCTCCATATACTCTTATATCATACAAACTCACATTTCCTGACATGTTAACAACATCTTGCCAAATAGAAATCATGCAAGTTGTTGCGTTGTACCAACTTTCATTTTGCATTAAACTTTTACATTCAAGTTCTCTTGCATAAATTGTTGGATATTCATTAACTCCAATTAATCCAGTTGCATATGCATAATATGAATAATTCATTTGACTATAAGGATCTGTTAATCCATCACCTAATATATAAATTAAAAATAAAAATCAATATTTAAATTGATATATAAATTGATATTTAAATTAATATTTAAATTAATATTTAAATAAAATATATAAATTAATATTTAAATTGATATATAAATTGATATTTAAATTAATATTTAAATTAATATTTAAATAAAATATATAAATTAATATTTAAATTAATATTTAAATTAATATTTAAATTAATATTTAAATTAATATTTAAATTAATATATAAATTTATATTTAAATTAATATTTAAATTAATATTTAAATTGATATTTAAATTGATATTTAAATTAATATTACCAATAACAACTCCTTTTAAAGGAATTACAAAATTCTCTTGCATAATCTTATAACCAATAGCAGGAATATATTTTCCACAATAACTAGCACCATAAATATAAAAATCATTATTTTTATAAATCTGAAACTTATCAAAGAAGACAGACAAAGCATTATAGAGTTGTTGAGCAACCAAAGTTTCATTAATAGGATTACCATCAGGATCATCAATATAAGAATAACCAGCACCAACAGGATTATCAATATAAAGCAAATTAAGCATATCAGTCCAAGGATAACGATTTGGAATAAAAGATCCATCAGATTGAAGGATTGTAGGACCAATTGTCAAAAAGAGACTAGGTTCAGATGCGCATCCTGGTCCACCAGCAATTATCAATTCAACAGGAGCAGATTCATCCATTGATGGAACAAAGATAAAGAACATATTTGCTCCTGATGATTCGTTTGTTGTAATGTATCCACTGTAGCTTCGAAATCCTCCTATTTCTGTTTCTGTTTTGCTGTAGATTTCTTCTGCTGTTATGTTGTTTATTATTACTTTTGGATGTGTGTGAATTAATTGAAATAGAAATAGAAATCCTATTATGTAAATTAGCAAATTTTGTTTCATTTTTTTTTCTATTTTAAATGGAATTAGAAAAATGAAAAATGAAAAAATGAAAAATTAAAAAATTGGAAAAGTCAAAAAAAAAAAACATTTGAAATTGAAATTAAAATTAAAAAAAACATTTAAAATTGAAATTTCTCTTGTTTTTTATTTTAATTTTTTAAATATGATGGAATAAAAACAGAAATTAATGAATCTGCTGTTGCTGCTAAATAAATTTGATATGGATGAAATGAAACTGCATGAACCATTCCAAGTTTTTGAACAATAAAAGAATCATAATATCCAATAATATTCAATAAATCTCCATTTGTATTAAAAATCTTTACAGAATGATTATTAGAATGATTATTAAAATGAACCACTAAATAAATATTAGAACCACTAAATAAATATTAAAATAAATATTAAAATAAATATTAAATTAAGTATTAAAATAAATATTCCAAAATAAATATTAAATTAAATATTAAATTAAATATTAAAATAAATATTAAAATAAATATTAAAATAAATATTAAAATAAATATTAAATTAAGTATTAAAATAAATATTCCAAAATAAATATTAAATTAAATATTAAAATAAATATTCCAAAATAAATATTAAATTAAATATTAAAATAAATATTAAAATAAATATTAAAATAAATATTAAAATAAATATTAAAATAAATATTAAAATAAATATTAAAATAAATATTAAAATAAATATTAAAATAAATATTAAAATAAATATTAAAATTAATATTAAAATAAATATTAAATTAAATATTAAATATTAAAATAAATATTAAAATTAATATTAAAATAAATATTAAATTAAATATTAAAATAAATATTAAATTAAATATTAAAATATCAATTCAAAATTACCAAGCAATTAAAGGACAATAATCATGTATCTCAAGTGCAGTCATCAAACCTTGATAAGGTGTTAATGTTTTTAAAGCATAAGGCTTTCGCAAATCCCAAAACTTAACATCACCTTGAACAGAACCAGAAATCAAAACTTCTTCTGAATCAAATTGCTTTTTAAAATTAATAATTTGATTCTTATGCTCAGTTAAACATTGAACAAGAGACATAGCAGGTTTTACACGAATATCATAAACTAAAAGTTTTCCATTATAAGATCCACCAAATAGAATATTAGAATTTTTTGGATCGTGATTCAAACAACTTAAACCACGTTCGCTATTTGTTGGCAAAGTTTGTAGTTGATTTTCTGTTTCAACATTCCAAAGTCGAATCATGCGATTTGCTCCAAATCCTGATACAATTCCATTATTTGGATTCCAATCAAAAACAGAATTGGAATCTGCAATGTTTCCTTTGTTCTCAAATGATGGGAACATTGCCCATGCTGTTACTAAACTGGGTTTTTCTTTTGATTTGTTAATATCTTGATTTAAAATTTCTTGATTTTGATTTTCATTTTGGTTTTCATTTTCATTTTCATTTTGGTTTTCATTTTTTTCGTGATGATTATAATTCTCATTTTCATTTTCATTTTCATTTTCATTCTTGTTTTGGTTTTGAATAAAGCAATTCTTCCAAATTTTCACGACTCCGTTTGTTGTTCCAGAAATAACATAAGGATTTGCAGTCAATTCATTCATTAAAGACAAATAAGAAATTCTTGATTGTCCCGAATTTCCGTTATGGAAATGATGAAGTAATTTGCCTGAATTTTCGACCCAATCCCAAACAAAAATTTCATCTTCACCATCGGAACAAACAAGCATTGATTCATATGGATGGAAAACAACTGAGGTAACCTTTGCTGTTTGGTTATCAATAACTGCGCGTTGATCGTTGAGTTGGATTTTTGCTTTTTGGATTGATGATTCTTTGACATTTTGGATCATTGATCTTTTTGTTTTTTCAATTTCTCTTATTCTCCATGCTTTGTGCTGATTGTTTGATTCTGAGATTTGCGAAGATATTGGAAAAGACATGGAAATTGAGATTGAAACCGAGTTATTTGCTTGAAAATCTTCAGGAGGAGAATAAGAATCAACACACAAATCAAATAGAGTTGATTGTAAAGGAACCATTTTTTCTTCCTTTTCGGTTTCTTTTGTTTCCTGACTGATTTTACTTCTTGATTCTTTTTGAAGGTTTTTTGAGCTTCCTCTTGGTTTTAAATTTGAAACATCGCTTTCATTTTTATTTAATGGACAACTTTCCATTTCCATTGTTTGATCCTGAATTCCTTTTAATATTTTATGTGTAGCCATTTTATTTTTAGTTGGTGAATTTGAGAAAGCAAAGCTTTTGGAATGTTTTTTGGTATCAACAGCTTCAGCGAATAAGGATTTATCACTTCGATTTCTTAATAAACCGAGTGCGCTATTGTGATTTTTATTCAATGATCCTTTTCTTGTTTGTTTTTGTTTTTGTTTTTTTAATGTTGAATTTTCTGTTTCTTCTGAATCAATATATTCAATTGGTTTCCAATGATTTCTTAATTTATTAATAAAATCATCTGCTAATTCTTTGATTTCATCATAAGGATCTGAACTAAATTGCATTAAAGTGTTCCACCACATTGAAAATATTGCAGAATGATGATCTGAGTTTTCATCTTCAATAGATTCAGTTTTAAATTGTGATAATTCTTCATCTATATCCATAGCAACTTTTTGAACTTTTTCTATTTAAAATGAAATTATTTAAAATTAAAATTAAAATTAAAATTAAAATATTTTAAATTGAAATCAAAATCAAATTTCAACCTTCATGAAGACAAATTAATTTTGATAAAAAAACAAGTAATTCTCTTCTAACAATAGGGCTTCCATCATTTGCTGTTCCTAGTAATGAAATACTAATACTAAATTCTTCTGAATTTCTTGATTCTTGATCATTATTTTCACTAATTGTATTTGATAATCCATAAATTACACAAGCTCTAATAATTGGATTTGGATCTTTAAGTAATTTGAATAATTTATCTGAAATTCCTGCTGCAACTGCTTGTTTTTTTGCTTCTTCAAATCCTTCTAATAATTTTGATAAACATAAACAAGACCATTTTCGAGATTCTGATTTTTCTCCCAATTTTGATAAACAAATTGGAAGTAAATTTGAATTTAAACAACCTATTTGTGCTTCATGAGAATGATCTAGAATTAAAGAAAGAACGAAAGCAGCAGCAGATTCATGATCATGTGAAATTTCAGAAGAAGCTAATAAGTCTATAAAATGTATATAACTTTTTTCTTTTACAATATCAGCTTGGCAAGACTTTTAACAATTAATTTTCAAATGAATTTTCAAATAAATTTTCAAATAAATTTTCAAATAAATTTTGAATTTTAATTTTAATTTTAATTTTAATTTTCATTTTAATTTTAAAATTTTAATTTGGATTTTAATTTTAAAATGAATTTTAATTTTAATTTTAATTTTAATTTTAATTTTAATTTTAATTTTAATTTTTGATTTTAAATTTGATTTTAATTTTAATTTTAATTTTGATTATAAATTTTAATTTTAATTTTAATTTTAATTTCGAAATGAATTTTAATTTTAATTTTAATTTTAATTTTTAATTATAATTTTAATTTTAATTTTAATTTTAATTTGGATTTTAATTTTAATTTTAATTTCGAAATGAATTTTAATTTCGAAATGAATTTTAATTTTAATTTTAATTTCGAAATGAATTTTAATTTTAATTTGAATTTTAATTAAATTTTGTTTGATTTGTACTTTATCAAAAAGTAAAATCTTTCCCCAAATTGAAACCAAAATCAATTTCATTTCCAATTCATGAGTAGAAAGAAGCATAAGCATATAAGGAAAAATACCAACAGTCAAAGCTTTATGAACAGCCCAAGAACCAAGATCCATAAATTTAGCAATTAAATGAAGAGCATGTTTTCTATAGCTTTGACTAAGAAGTAATTGTAATAGAATTGGGAGAAGATCTACACCATATTTAGCTTGAGTACCTGAAAGAAGCCAATTTTCAAAACCAATAACATTATCTCTAAAAAAAGTACTTGATTTAAAAACATATGAAGAATCTGACAGGAATTCAGGTAGCTGAGATATGCAGATATCAACAGCAAGATCCCAGGTTTTCCACAACGGATGTTGATCTGTGGAGGGAAGCTGCGGAATAGAAAATGGTGTGCAATTCATTGATTTCATGATTCTTTCTGCAAGTAAAAAATTCCGAAAAATTGCTGCAACTAGAAGATCCTCTCGATATAACTTTTTGAATAAACGATTTGAAAAAGAACTCCAAGCTATCATGTCAGTTATTGATGTGAATATCCAGTTGAGCTCACCCAATGGGGAGTGTCTTTCCATCAAACGTCCAGGAATTTTATCAAGATCTTCGACATGAATGTTGTTCAATAAAGTTTTTGAATAGATATTTGAGTGAGTATGCCAAAGAAGTGAGGTTTTAATTGGTGTTGTTAAACAACTTGTGAATAGATCAGCTGGGAATCTTGGATTTGTTGGTAAATCTTGCTTTTTTTGACATGGTGCTAGTAAAATGTAATCTTTTTCTTCTTCACTATTAACTGAATTTAAAATTGTGTTTTCTTTTGATAAAAATGCTGGTGCAAGTAAGTCTGCTTTTGCACAATCTAATACTAAAATTGCTGAGTTCCCAAGCCATGTTAATATTTCGTATATTGATACTGGTATATATTGTGTGTAATTTTGATTGAAAAACCATAATTCTCGATTTTTTGTTGGTTTTGGTACTCCATGTCCATTGAAATGAAATAATATTCTTTCGTTTTGGGATAATCTTTGATGTTGAATACATGCTTTTTTAAGGTTATCTACTGATGGATCAAGTAATTGTTCATATCGAATCTTTTAATATTAATTTTAATTTTAATTTTAATTTTAATTTTAATTTTAATTTTAATTTTAATTTTAATTTTAATTTTAATTTTAATTTTAATTTTAATTTTAATTTTGATTTTAATTTTAATTTTAATTTTAATTTTAATTTTAATTTTATAAATGAATTTTAATTTTAATTTTAATTTTATAAATAATTTTATAAATAATTTTAATTTTGATTTTAATTTTAAATTTAATTTTAATTTTTAATTTTAATTTTGATTTTAATTTTAATTTTAATTTTAATTTTGATTTTTAATTTTAATTTTAATTTTAATTTTAATTTTAATTTTAATTTTATAAATAATTTTAATTTTAATTTTATAAATGAATTTTAATTTTAATTTTAATTTTAATTTTAATTTTAATTTTAATTTTTAATTTTAATTTTATAAATAATTTTTAAATTATTATACTTTAGATTGCCATCTTTTATATTGTTCTTCAAGTGTATCACCAATTGCAGAAAGTGCTTTTTGTTCATTTAAAGAAAGTGGATTTATCCAACATTCAAGAATTGAACAAGGATCAGGTTTTTCAACATCAGGAGGATCAACTCCAATATTTAAACATAAATTCAAAATGGCACTTTTTGTTTTTTTCTTTTAAATATTTTTAATTTTTAATTTTTAATTTTTAAATTCTTAAATTCAATTTTTTCTTTCAATTTACTCTGCTTTGTATTTTCCAACTTTCATGTGAAACTTCTTTCATTTCTTCTAAAAATTTATTGTTTTGTTTCATTTCAATTTTATTTTCTAAATAAACTTTTGGTTGAGAATTTTCATTTTCATTATTTTCATTTTGATTTTGATTTTCATTTTTATTTTCATTTTTATTTAAATCTGAATTTGAATTTGAATTATTTTTTATTTCATTTGAATTTAAAGAATTAGAAGTAAAATTATTTTGACTCATAATGAATAATGAATAATAATAATAATAATAAAAAAAAGAGAAAGAAAAATGGAAAAAAATGAAAAAAAATGAAAAAAAATTTTTTATTTAAAAAAAATAAAAATTAAAAAATAAAAAATAATAAAATATAAATCTCAGCTCTGTATCTGTCCGTTTGAAATTTAACTTATTAATCAAACAGGTATCTAAAGAGCTTTTAATTATTATTAATTATTTTAAATAAAATTTTTTTATTATTATTCTTTTTTTTTATATTTTTATTTAACAAAAAAAAAATGAAAAAAATGAAAAAATGAAAAAATTTAAAATTAAAAGTTAATTTTTTTTTTCCGATTTTAAATAATTTTTCTTCTTTCTTTTTCATATAAAGAATATTGAAAAGAATTTAAATCTGAATTTGGTTTTCTTTTTTCATGTAATTGATTAAATTTTTTAAATTTAAAATGTTCAAAAGGTTTATAATTTTGATTATTATTAAAATTTTGATTTGGATTTTGATTTGGATTGATAATAGTTTCATTGCTTTTGGATTGAGTTCTTAGATAATTCAAAAAAGGATTTGGTTTTTTATTTTGTGACATAAATTCAGTCATTGAATAATTTTGTGCATTTTCATAATTTGGTTTTTGAATAGGATTTGATAAAACTTGATTTTTAAGATTTTTTAAATTTGTAACGTTTGGATTTTGTTTTTGATTTATTGCAAAAGGAATTGAGTCTAAAGAATGACTTGATTTAAATTTTAAATTTTGATAATTGGTATCTGGATTTAAATTATTTGTTTTTGAATTTGTTTCTTTTTTTGGTGAATTTGGTAATGATGAAAGGATTGGAAATTCAGAAAATTGATTAAAAAATTTTTTAGGTTTTGATAATTGGTTTTGTTCAATTCTAACTACAATATTATTAACAGAGATTTTTTGAGTTATTAAATTTTGACTAATGCCTTTTTCTTTTATTGATTTGTGAGTAAGTTGTAAATTTTGATGAGGAATTTCTGAAGAATCAATTATTGAAGTTTTTGATTTTTGATTTTCTGTTGATAATTTAGATTTTTGTTCAAGTTGTTCATTATTATTTTGATTTTGATTTTGATTTTGATTTTGATTTTGATTTTGATTTAATTTATTTTGATTTTGATTTAATTGATTTTGATTTTGATTTTGATTTTGATTTTGATTTTGATTTTGATTTTGATTTTGATTTAATTGATTTTGATTTTGATTTTGATTTTGATTTTGATTTTGATTTAATTGATTTTGATTTTGATTTTGATTTTGATTTAATTGATTTTGATTTAATTGGTTTTGATTTTGATTTTGATTTAATTGATTTAGATTTTGATTTTGATTTTGATCTTCATTGAGTTTTTGTTCCTTTTTTGTCGCAATTTGAAAATAACTTGATAAAGGTTTGATATTTGATTTTACAGGTTCAATACATTTCTTATCTTTATTAATAATATTATTAACATGAGTTGAAACTTGATAATATTCAAGAGGAATATCTAAAGGTGATAATAATCCTTTTGGATCACTTTGAATATCATAATTTGGATCAAGCCATAAATCAATATTTTCCTCATCAAGTAATACAGGCATTCTATCATGAATATGTTTAAGTCTAAGAGATGCTTTTGTTGTTATTACTACAAAATTAAATAATGAATCTGTTTCTGATGAATAAAGTCCAGCAATTAATAAGACATCACTATTTTTGCTTTTAATAAAATTAGGAATTTTACGTTTTCCTTTTTTTTCCCATTCATAATATCCATCAACAACAATAATACATCTATTATGTTGATATAAATTTCTAAAAGTAAATTTTTCAGTCATTGTTTCAGATCTACAATTAATTATAAGGTTTTGAAATGAACCTTCAAATCCCCATCTCATTGAAGAAAAAATACGATTTTTATTAATTTGTTGAGAATTTTGAGATTGTTGATCTTGTAAAACTTGTGAAGATTGTTTTTTAACATTTAATAATTTTGGTTTTTCATCTTTAATTTGGTTTGAATTTTGGTTTAAATTTTCATTTAAATTTTCATTTAAATTTTGATTTGGATTTTGATTTGGATTTTCATTTAAATTTTCATTTGGATTTTGATTTGGATTTTGATTTAAATTTTCATTTGGATTTTGGTTTGAATTTTGATTTGGATTTTGATTTAAATTTTCATTTGGATTTTGGTTTGAATTTTGATTTGAATTTTGATTTAAATTTTCATTTGGATTTTGGTTTAAATTTTCATTTAAATTTTGATTTGGATTTTGATTTAAATTTTCATTTGAATTTTCATTTAAATTTTGATTTGGATTTTCATTTGAATTTTGATTTAAATTTTCATTTAAATTTTGATTTGGATTTTCATTTAAATTTTGATTTGATCTTATATTCATTGTAGTTGGGTTAAATAATATTGGTAAAAAATCTCTTGGTGAAGCATTATAACTTGGTGAATGTCTTTCTCCTTGAAGAAATTGAGAAGATTGAAATCTTTGGATTAATTGTTCTCTTGTTAAAGTATGTGCTGTTCTTCCACACATTTTTAAATTGAAAATTGAAATAAAAAAATAAAAAAATAAAAAAATAAAAAGAGAAAAATGAATTATTTTTTTTTTACTTCCCATTTCACTTCTTATATATTGTTTGATTCATCATAATTACTAATTTTTATTTTTTTTTAGTAATTTTTTATTTAAATCAAAAAAATTCAAAAATTCAAAAGAAAAAAGTTAACTTTCCCCTAATTAATCTTTTTTAAAAACACTTCTTATGAACAATAGATGCGCCATTTTCTTGATATTCTTCTTTAGAAATCCACATATTTTCAAAAGTAGATAATGAACTTAAAATAGATCCTCCAATCCAAACTGAATATTCTCTTTCAGGTGGTGGAATCACTTTGAACCTCATTACAGAGGAAGATAATTGGGAAACTTCTTTCTGAAGTCGATTTGCAATCCCAGGAAAATTTGAGGAAGCTCCTGATAAAATAATATTAGCAGAAAAATCTTTTTGAATATCATTATCAGATCTTTTAATAGTATTAAAAATTATTTCAGATATTCCTGGTTTTTCTAATCCAATAAGAGAAGGATGGAACAAAGGTTCAAGACACTTAAATAATTCATTCCCAAATGTCATAATTTTTCCATCAGGCAGTTCATAATTTTTTTGGATTAATTTTTCTTCTTTATTCATTTCTTGATTAAAATCATCAGCAACATAACTCAATTTTTCCTTAATATCTCTAACAATTTCTGTTTCGGAAATTTGAAATTGGATTTCTTTTTCATTCAATATTTTCATTAAATAATCAGTTAAATCCTTTCCTCCAAGTTCCAAAGTTGTGACCAAATGGGGAAGAATTGTGCCACTATAATTAGGAGCAAAAAAGATTTCTTCATGTCCGAAATCAACAATAAATCCTGTATTTCTTCCTGAAGCATATTGTGATAATGTTCCCTGATTGATAATATAAAAAGCTGGAGTGTTAAATATTTCAAACATAATTTGGGTTGTTTTTTCTCGGTTTTCTTTTGGATTCAAGGGATGCTCAGTTAATAAAATTGCGTGTTCTTCAGGAGGAATTCTTAATTGATTAAAAAAGGTATAATTCCAAATCTTTTCCATATCATCCCAATTCCTAATTATTCTTCTTTTGATTGGATATGATAACGATAATACTTCTCTTTGTGATTGTGCTTCATCACCAATATATTCTTTGTTTCGGAACTTGATCATTTCATTGTTTGTTTTTGGTCTTCCAACTATTGAATGAAAAATTTTTTTGGGATGATCATCTCCTGAAATTCCTGATTTAATTGAAAAAGTTCCATTATCAATTACAATTGATGGAATTTCGTTTTCCATAAGTTATTTCAAAAAAAAACCACAAAATTAGAAAAAAATGAAAAAAATTATTTTTAATTTTGATTAAATTTATTAATAATTTCTTTTTAAAAAATGAAACAATTTTCTTTTTTTTTTGATTTTGATTATTAAATTTTTTAATTAATAAATCAAATAAATTTGGTTTTGTTTGATTTAATTGAAAATAATCAATTCCAATTTGAATTTCATTAGTAATTTCTTTTTAAAAAATGAAACAATTTTCTTTTTTTTGATTTTGATTATTAAATTTGTTAATTAATAAATCAAATAAATTTGGATTTGTTTGATTTAATTGAAAATAATCAATTCCAATTTGAATTTCATCAATAATTTCTTGTGTAATTTGAATTCCGTTTTTAATTTGATTTGAATAAATCCAATATTCAAATATTTCAAATGATTTATTACTTAATTCACTATAATCTGTAACTTTATTAGATTTATCTTCTGTTACAGATAAAAACATTCCTCGATATAATTCACTTCTCATTATTAATATTAATTTGGGAAATTTATATTTCTTTTCTTTTCTTTCAATTATGAAATCTTTTTCATTTTCATTTAAATAAATTCTTTTCATTGTTTCTTCAATTCTTTCATTTAAATTTATAATTTCTTTAATTTCAGAATATAATTTTGGATTTATTATTCTGTTTGAATAAATCATTTCAAATATTTGATTTAATTCTTTAATTGATTTTTTTGAAATAATTTCTTGAAGTTTTTCAATTTGATTTTCATTTTGATTTAATCTATATTTCAATATTAATTTATGAGCTTTGATTATTTCTCCATTTTCTGTTTTAAATGAAATATCACAAAATTCTTTTCTTCTAAATAGTTTTATCAAATCTTCTTCAAGATTAGAGAAAGAAGAAGGATAATAATAAAGAAATGAATTATGAAAAGATCCACAAGAAACATGATAATTAGAAATATCTTCATTAAATCTTAATTTAGGAAGTTCAATTTGAATTGGAATTTTTTTATTTTTTGTATTTCCAGTTCCTAATTGACCATGTTTATTATTTCCAAATCCAATCAGTTTTGAATTAGAAGTTAAAATCAAATTATGGTTGTATCCAACAGAAAAATCAATAATATTATCATTTTCAAATAAAGATGATTTAATTTTAGTAAATTCATAAGTATCTTCTTGATTTTTTCCAAGTCCATTGCATTCATAATATCCACATGAATAAAGTTTTCTTTTTGGATTTTTATTTTCATTTTCATTTTCAATCAACATTATTGAATGAAAATTTCCACATTGAATATCAATTATTTTGCCTTTTGGAATATTTTGGATTTTGGTTAATTTTTGAATTTTTGGTTCTCTTATCGATTCTCCTAATCCAAGTCGACCATATGCATTATATCCGCATCCAAATAATTCTTGATTTGAATTTAAAAGAAAAACAAATTGTGAAGTATTTCCTGAAAATATTTTAGAAACATTTTTCATCATTAAAATTGGTTTTCTTGTTTTTTTAAATGTTTTAGAATCAAAACCAAGTTGACCAAAATGATTTGAACCAATTCCATAAGCATTATGATTTGAAGTTAATAAATAAATTGTTTTAAATCCAGAAGCAATATCTTCAATTATTCTATCATTTGTATCTTCAATTAATGATGAAATATTGATAAATTCTTTTGGAGATTTTTTTGGATTAATATCATATCCTTTGGCAAATACATTTCCTTCTTTTGTTAAAATAGTTTCATCTTCACAACAAACAGTTACTTTTTGAATATTTTCAATTTGGATTTTTTCAGGATTTTGTTTTGAATATTTTAAATATTCTATTGCTTTTCCATTTTCAAAAAGGAAAATTGTTGAGGAATTTGATGATGAAATTTGTTTAATTTGTTTTTCATTTTCATTTTCATTTTCATTTTCAAATTTAAATTGAATTGGTTTTTTTATTATTTTTGGTTCATGTTTTAAAATTTTTGGATATTCATTTTCACCCCAAAATAAAATTTCATTCATTTTTGAAAAGAAAAAAATGAAAAAAATGATTTTTGGAATTTTAATTTTAATTTTAATTTTAATTTTAATTTTAATTTTATTTTTAATTTTAATTTTAATTTTAATTTTAATTTTAATTTTAATTTTAATTTTAATTTTAATTTTAATTTTAATTTTAATTTTAATTTTAATTTTAATTTTAAATTTTAATTTTAATTTTAATTTTGATTTTAATTTTAATTTTAATTTTAAATTTGATTTTGATTTTGATTTTAATTTTAATTTTGATTTTAATTTTAATTTTAATTTTAATTTTGATTTTGATTTTGATTTTGATTATTAAATTTTTTAATTAATAAATCAAATAAATTTGGATTTGTTTGATTTAATTGAAAATAATCAATTCCAATTTGAATTTCATCAATTATTTCTTGTGTAATTTCAATTTCGTTTTTAATTTGATTTGAATAAATCCAATATTCAAATATTTCAAATGATTTATTACTTAATTCACTATAATCTGTAACTTTATTAGAAGTATCTTCTGTTACAGATAAAAACATTCCTCGATATAATTCACTTCTCATTATTAATATTAATTTATGAAATTTATATTGTTTTTCTTTTCTTTCAATTATGAAATCTTTTTCATTTTCATTTAAATAAATTCTTTTAATTGTTTCTTCAATTTTTTCATTTGAATTTATAATTTCTTTAATTTCAAAATATAATTTTGGATTTATTATTCTGTTTGAATAAATCATTTCAAATATTTGATTTGATTCTTTAATTGATTTTTTTGAAATAATTTCTTGAAGTTTTTCAATTTCATTTTCATCATTTAATCTATAATTCAATATTAATTTATGAGCTTCAATTATTTCTCCATTTTCTGTTTTAAATGAAATATTACAAAATTCTTTTCTTCTAAATAATTTTATCAAATCTTCTTCAAGATTGGAAAAAGAAGGAGGAGAATAATAAAGAAATGATTTGTGGTATCCACAATAAATATGATAATTAGAAATTTCTTCATTAAATCTTAATTTAGGAAGTTCAATTTGAATTGGAATTAATTGCCATTTTGTATCTCCAGTTCCTAATTGACCATATTCATTATATCCAAATCCAATTAATTTTTCATTGGTAGTTAAAATCAAAGTATGATCACATCCAAAAGAAATTTCAAGAATATTATCATTTTCAAATAAAGATGATTTGATTTCAGTAAATTCATAAGTATATTCATCTTCATCTTTGCCAAGTCCATTAGATTGATGATAACCACATGAATAAAGTTTTCTTTTTGGATTTTGATTTTCATCTTCAATCAACATTATTGAATGATTAAAACCACATTGAATATCAATTATTTTGCCTTTTGGAATATTTTGGATTTTGGTTAAATTTTGGATTTCTTTTTCTTCTTTTCTTGATTTTCCTAATCCAAGTTGACCATCATAATTATATCCGCATCCAAATAGTTCTTGATTTGAATTTAAAAGAAAAATATGTTCAGAAGAATTTCCTGAAAATATTTTAGAAACGTTTTTCATCATTAAAATTGGTTTTTCTGTTTCTTTAAGTGTTTTAGAATCAAAACCAAATTGGCCATAATGATTTGAACCAATTCCATAAACATTTTGATTTGAAGTTAATAAGTAAATTGAATTTCTTCCAGAAACAATATCTTGAATTATTCTATCATTTGTATCTTCAATTAATGATGAAATATTGATAAATTTTTTTCGATTTTTTGGATTAATATTAAATCCTTTGGCAAATACATTTCCTTCTATTGTTAAAATAGCTTCATCTTCAAAACCAACAGTTACTTTTTGAATATTTTCTTCAATTTGGATTTTTTGAGGATTTTGTTTTGAATATTCTAAATATTCTATTGCTTTTCCATTTTTAAAAAGGAAAATTGTTGAAAAATAACTTGAAGAAATTTGTTTAATTTGTTTTTCATTTTCATTTTCATTTTTATTTTCATTTTCAAATTTAAATTGAATTGGTTTTATTATTATTTTTTTTGATTTATTTTTGAAAAGTTTTGGATATTTATTTAAACCAAAAAATATAATTTCATTCATTTTTGAAATGAAAAAAATGAAAAAAATGAAAATCAAAAATCATTTTTTTTTTCTTTTCAAAAAAATAAAAAATAGAAAATAGAAAATAGAAAATAGAAAATGAATGAAATTATATTTTTTGGTCAAAATTCATATCCAAAACTTATCAAAAATGAACGAGAAGAAAGAGTAATAAAGCCTATTCAATTTAAATTTGAAAATGAAAATGAAAATGAAAAACAAATTAAACAAATTTCAACAGGAAAAGCAACAACAATTTTCCTCTTTGAAAATTGCAAAGCGACTGACAACTCATATTATTCAATCATTTCCAAATTTGAAAATATTCAAAAAGTATCAAGTGGTTTTGAAGATGAAACTATTTTAACAAAAGAAGGAAATGTGTTTGCCAAAGGAAGAGATATAAATCCTCAAAATCCAAATAAATTTATCAATATTTCATCATTAATTGAAGATAAAAATGATAGAATAATTCAAGATATTGTTTCTGGATTTAATTCAATTTACTTATTAACTTCAAATCAAAATGTTTATGGAATTGGCGAAAATTACCAGGGACAACTTGGTTTTGATTCTAAAACACTTGAAAGAACAAGAAACCCTATTTTAATGATGAAAAATGTTTCTAAAATATTTTCAGGAAATTCTTCAAGTTCTGTTTTCCTTTTAAATTCAAATCAAGAACTATTTGGATGCGGAAATAATAATGAAGGTCAACTTGGGTTAGGGATAAGAAGACGAAAAATCCAAAATCTAACCAAAATCCAAAATATTCCAAAAGGTAAAATAATTGATATTCAATGTGGTTTTAATCATTCAATAATGTTGATTGAAGATGAAAATGAAGATGAAAAAAGAAAACTTTATTCATGTGGATATTATCAATATAATGGACTTGGTAAAGAAGATGAATATACTTATGAATTTACTGAAATCAAATCACCTTTATTTGAAAATGATAATATTCTTGATTTTTCTGTTGGAAGTTATCATACTTTGATCTTGACATACAATGAAAAATTTATTTCATTTGGAAGTAATTTATATGGTCAATTAGGAACTGGAGATACAAATACACAATCAATTCCAATTCAAATTGAACTTCCTGAATTAAGATTTAATGGAGATATTTTCAATTATCATATTTCTTGTGGATATAATAATTCATTTCTTTATTATTATTCTCCTCCTTTTTCCAATCTTGAAGAAGATTTGATAAAACTATTTAAAAGAAAAGAATTTTGTGATATTTCATTTAAAACAGAAAATGGAGAAATAATTGAAGCTCATAAATTAATATTGAAATATAGATTAAATCAAGATGAAAATGAAATTGAAAAACTTCAAGAAATTATTTCAAAAAAATCAATTAAAGAATCAAATCAAATATTTGAAATGATTTATTCAAATAGAATAATAAATCCAAAATTATATTATGAAATTAAAGAAATTATAAATTCTAATGAAAAAATTGAAGAAACAATGAAAAGAATTTATTTAAATGAAAATGAAAATGAAAAAGATTTTATTATTGAAAGAAAAGAAAAACAATATAAATTTCCCAAATTAATATTAATAATGAGAAGTGAATTATATCGAGGAATGTTTTTATCTGTAACAGAAGATACTTCAAATAAAGTTACAGATTATAGTGAATTAAGTAATAAATCATTTCAAATATTAGAATATTGGATTTATTCAAATCAAATTAAAAAAGGAATTAAAATTACAAAAGAAATAATTAATGAATTAGAAAGAGGAATTGATTATTTTCAATTAAATCAAACAAATCCAAATTTATTTGATTTATTAATTAAAAAATTTAATAATCAAAATCAAAATTAAAATTAAAATCAAAATTAAAATCAAAATCAAAATTAAAATCAAAATCAAAATTAATTTCTTTTTTGATTTTATTTTCTATTGAGATATTCATCATTAAAATATTGATTTGCTAATGAAGGTTGAGAAAAAAATAAATCTAAAGAGCAATTTTCATTTAATTGGAAATAATCTTTTGCTTTTTGAAAATATTCAATTTCAGAATTTTCAAATGAAGAACATGAATCTAAATAAAGAAAACCAATTAAATTTTTCATTGTTTTTGAAGGAATTTCACTGTAATCATGAACTTGATTGGAATTATCAACAACACTGAGAAACATTCCTCTAAATAAATTAGATCTTGCAATTAAAATTAATTTATGAACTTTAATTGTTGTTTCATCTTGAAAAATAATTGTGAAATCTTTTGATTTTTCATCTTGATAAAGTTTTTCTAAATCATGAATTAATCCAATTTTTCCTGATTTTTGAATAATCCAATTTTTAGGAAAACCTAAATTTTGAGCAAATTTTTCAAGAAATTTGAAATCATTTTCATAATTGCTCATTTCAATGATTCCTGAATAAAGAAATTCAACAATAATTTCCATTTCTGTTTTTGATGCTTGAAAAGCAAAATTTAAGAATTTTTGTAAAATTTCTTGTTCTGATTCATTTTCTAAATATAATCTTGAAGTAAGAATTAATTTATGAATTAAAATGAATCCATCTTTACATTGAATTTTATAATCAGTTAATTCTTGTCTTTTGAATAAATTTAAAAAATCTTCTTGATAACTTTTATATGTTTTAAGGAATAATTGATTTATTTTCATATGAATAGAACCTTTTGACTTTGTTTTTTTTTTAATAAAAATTTAATTTAATTTAATTTGAAAAAAATTTTGGTGATAAATTGAGGAAATATTACTGGTGGATTTTTCCATTCTGCTCCATACCAAAACAAATATTCTATGTCTTTAAATTGACTTTTAAAATAAAAATGATTTCTTTTTATTAAATCAATGCAATTTTGTGGATAATTTGGATTTGCACCTTTAGAAAGTAAAATTGGAATTAATTCTTTCGAATTAGAAAATTCGCAAATGATTGATAAAGGAGTTTGCTTAGAATTAGTAACTGCATTTAAATCCAAATTTAAACTTAGTAAAAATTTAGTTAATTGAATGAAAGAAGGATGTTTGAGACAAATTGAATGAAGAAGATTTTCATTCTGATTAGTTTTAATTTCAATATTAGCTCCATTATTAATAAAAAGAACAAATAAATCATTCAGTTCATTTTCTGTTATCGAACCAATATCAGTAAAGTAATGAAGAACTTGAGAATTTTCAAATAAAATTTTTTGTTTGTTTTCCAAAAGATTGTTTTCAAAAAAGAATTTAAATGTTTCAAGATGATGGCAATCATGAATAGCGTAGATATCAAGAATCCAATGGATAAAACCTGATTCAATATTTTCTTGATTGATTCCTTTTTCAATAAAAAATTTAATTGTTTCCAAACAATGGTTTTTGTTCTGTAAATATAAAGAAAATGCGGACAGATTTGAAAAATTAATTGAATTTAAATTTGCTCCATCTTCAATTAAATATCTAATTAGTTGATCTGAAATGAACTTATTTGAACAACTACAAATCAACGCATCTTCATTTCGGTTATTTTTATCATGTATACTTAATCCTTTTGATTTGAATAATTTCATCAATTCAGGAATATCAATAAGTTTATGAGACGAAGATCTTGATTGACAGAAATGATGCAATATCGAGTTTCCATTAGTATCCCTTGCAAAAGCATCTGCACCTGATTCAATAAGGAAAGATATATTTGCAAAAGATGGAGAAAATTTACATACATACATTAAAGGTGTAATTTTGTAAGTATCTTTGTAATTTACATCTACTCCCATTTTGAGAAATAATTTAAATTCTTCAATTCCATGCGAATAATGGCAAAAACTCAGAAATGATGGATTTAGAACAACATTGATGTCAGGATGCTTTAGAAGCGATTCAAGAATATATACGATCAGAGAAGAACTTTCAGGATAGTTGCAAACATGATAGATAATGTTTGTGAATTTTATTTTGGATTTGAACTCTAAAGCTTTTTCAAACAAAAATTTGAATACTTCAAGATTCTTATAGGAATATGAAGCTAAATCTTCTAGAGTATCTCTTCTGAAGGGATAGGACTGAGAATACGGATAAGACAATTTAATCATTGTGTCTAGAATATTGATAATCTCAGAACTTAGCTCTTTGTTGTTTTTAGGCATATTACTAAGGAAATTTCTCCACGCAGTTTCAGATAAACGAATTTGATTTCTCGAATCAATTCCAATTCCTTTGAAAAGAAGAAGCATTATTTCTGGTAATTCTGGATCTTTATAAATATCCCATTTGTGGAAATACTCCAATGCATAAGAAAAGTAATTTTTAATTGATGGATCAACTCCTGATGAAATGAGTAATTTAATAACTTCATTTTCTAATCTATTTTGGCAAGCAACATGAAGAGCCGTGCTCCCGAAGGAATCCACTTCATTTACATTAATTCCATTTTGGATAATCAATTCAATGTTTTTGATGTTGTTCTTTCTGAGACATGCCCGATGAAGTAATGTTTCACTTAATCGATTTTTTTCATTAATTGAGGTTGAATCAATGGAAAACGCAAATTTAGCAATTTCAAAATATTTTGCATCCATAACAAAAGAGAACAATGACTTCCCAACATTTGCTCCCTTTGAAACAAGAAATTTAATTTGTTCAACATTTTTTTGATAATCCAAGAGTAAATAACTAAGAGGCGTTTTGAAATGCTGCTGTGTATCATTGACTTCAATTCCTTTATCAATTAATAACTGAAATAACCCAATATTTGGGCTGTATTTTGCACAAATATGCATTAAATTTTCTCCGTAAAGATTTTTTCTATCAACATTTGCTCCTTTTTCAATTAGAAATTTTATCATTCCAAAAGGCTGTTGATTGATAATTGCATAAAAAAGAACATTTTGAGTTGATCTATCCTCTTGATTGATTTCCACTCCTCTTTCTAAAACAGAATTCATTAAATGCCGAGTATCAGATTTCATGTATTTCATAATATGATATAAAATCGATTTTCCTCTTGAATCTTTTATATTCAAATTTGATCCTGAATTGACAAGAAAATCAATCACTTCATTTGAATTTGAATGACATATTGCTGTTAATAAAGCCGTTCTTCGACTTTTTCTATTTCTATAATTTACATTTGCTCCAGATTTTATCAATAATTTGATAATTTCTATTGAAGTTCTTTTGTTTATTAACGAAATTGTTAAACATTTTGAAAGTTGCTTTGTTGTTAATTGATTTTCTTTTAAAAAGTCTTGAATTAATTCAATTTTATTTTCTTTAATTAAATTTTGGCAAATTGAGAAAAATTCAAAATTCATTTTCAAAAAAAAGAAAAAGAATGAAAATGAAAAATTAAAATTCATTTTTTTCTTTTCAAATTGATAGAAAAAAAAACACAAGAATGAACAGCAGCATTCAACACCAAATTGAAATGGATGACAATCAAGACCAGAAGGAGGATCAAACTAAAGAAAACATTCAACCCGAAAGCGACTCTATTTCAAATTTGCAATTACAAATCTCTGGTTTCAATCAAGAAAAAATAAACAACATTGTTCAGGATTTATTGGAAAGCTGTTGGAGGAATCAGATATTTTCTTTAAGTAAGTTAAACACAACACAAATACGTCATCCTTATTTCCATTCTTATTTCAACTTAAATCCTTATTTTCATATCAAAATGAAAAAGAAATTGAAAATGAAAATTCAAATGAAAATCAAAATGAAATTGAAATTGAAAATGAAAATTCAAATGAAAATCAAAATCAAAATCAAAACCAAGAAATCAACAAAATAAAACAACTCGTTCAACCCTTGAGTAGGCAAAATAAAATCAATAACTGAAAAATTCTTTTTTTACAAATTGATCAATTCTTTTTTTCTTTCTACTTTTAAAAACAAATGTACCAATTCAAACAAAACTCAAGTTGAAAAATTCAAAAAAGAGATGAAAGAAAAACGATTTTCTCTCAAAGTGATAAAGTTCTTGTGTGAATGTGCAAAAAATAATGAGCAAAATCCTCCTTATTTTTCCGAAAAAAAAGAAGAAGAATTGAAAAGTTTGAAAAATTTTTTGATATCATTTGAAATGGAATAATTTTTTTCATTTTTCTTTTCGAAATTAACATAGAAAAACAAGAACAACAACAAACTCGTCAGTTCGTTATTCAGCAATTCAAAGAAATTCTCAAATCCTTACCAAATTCTAATATTTTTCAGGATAATCAAGATGGAATTTTAACTTCAATTTTAACTTCAATTTTTGATGCACTTCTAATTATTAGTACTACTGAAGGTAATTTGGAATATTCAAAAAAAATTTCATTCATATACATCTTTCATAAAAATTCAAAAATAAAATCAATAAATTGAAGATGAAAGATCTGCTTTAGATGGTTTGAGTGAGGAAATGAAAAAATTTCTGGAATCATTCTTCCAGAAACTGCCAAACGAATTGGCAGTAACACATTTCAAACAACTGATCATCATCTCCACATTTTTTGGTAATTTTTTTCCTGATTTTGTAATCAAAAATTTTTAACCTTCCATAAAAATAAAAGAAAAAATCAATAGACAACAAGAAAAAAAAAAAGAAAATCAAAATCAAAATCAAAATGAAAATCAAAATCAAAATGAAAATGAAAAAGAAAAAGAAAAAGAAAATGAAAAACTATTAACAAAGATTGAAAAATTATGGATAGATTATATTCCCTCAGTTTTCGAACGAATACATGTCACAATGTCGAAAAATTCCAAGGATTCAAAAATACAAGAATATGGATGTGATGCACTTGAGAGTCTTTGGTATTATACAAGAAGTAATTTTCCTTTTTTCAAAAAACAAACCAAAATTGATTTTTCTTTGATTTTTTATTTTTCCTTGATTTAAGAAGTCGAATTTAATCAGAAAAAAAGTATAAAAACAAGTAAAATTTTGTAATCAAAACACTTCATAACAAAACTGACCTGTTCACTTTTTATTACCAAAATAAATCAAACATAAACAAATACATATAAAGAAGAAAAGAGTAACCAGATAGCTGAATTCCTAAAGAAAATCTCAGATCAACAAAGCAAATCGTTCGATCTCATTGTGAAAGTAATCAAAAAATTTTCTCAAAACCCAAAAATTCAGGCAAATGCATTTTCAGCCATAGAAACAATCATCAAAAAAAATTCTGGTACATTTCACATTTCCAAAAATTATATTTTTCTTTTCTTTCCATTCCTATTTTTCAATAATTTCCGAAAAAAATTACAAAGAATTCAAAAACAACCATTTCTCTGATCTCAAAGCACTTATATCCAAAATGAAAAAAGCAATGGAATTTTTTGAGGATGATAAAGGAGTTCAACAAGAAAGTTGCAGTCTTTTAGGAATTATTTGTTTTGATGACAATTTTAGAAAGAAAAATTCCTTTAAAGAAAAAGGTTCAGGTAAATGCTCAAAAACACTTTTTCTTTTTCAATGATTTAATTTATGGTTTTTCATGAAAAAGAATTGTCCCAAAAAATTGGGATTAAAGGAATAGACTTAATTATGAAAGCAATGATATCTTTCCCAAATATTGAGCAAATCCAAGAGAATGGATGTCGTGCTTTAAGAAACAACTTGTGGAACGTTCCAAGTATTCTTTTCCAATAAAACCAAATCAAATTCATTATTTTGTTTCTTTTTGATTTTAGAACATGTAATACCTCCAAATTCCAAACTTCATCACCAAAAAATTCGCATTCACACAATATTTTAATTCCCAAATTATTTTCCTCAAATATTTTTCAAACAAAGTTCACCGAAAACTCAAGAATGGTAGATTGGTTCAATCTCAACACAAAGGACGACGTCGAAAAAAATACACGTCAAAACCTTCAACATAGAGTAATCGAACGTCTTGTATATGCAATTTCACAACATCCTCATAATTTCACAATTCAACATAAAAGTATTGATCTTTTAGGATCTCTTGCTTTTGAAAGTAAAGGTATTTTTCAATTTATTTTCAGAATTTTCAATCATTTTTCACTTCAATCATGAAATTTTGCTTAAAAATCTAAAAAGAGAATCGAAACAAAATTCTCCAAACAGATGGAATAATTGAAATGATTTTAACAGCTTATTATTCAAATACCTTGAACAGAAATCAAGAATTTGATCAACTCCAACTCAACTCCGGATTTCTTTTAAGCTATTTTTTCGAATACAATAAGGAAATTATTCTTGGTATATCAAAAAATAAACTCCACCTTTCATTAATCTCATTTTCGTTATTTGTTTACAAAAACAAAAAAAGAAATTTACAATCACATCAACGAACTGAAAAAAACAAACTCTCTAATTGTAGAAGAAAGTAAAGAAATAATTCTTTTTTTTCCAAAATTCATCCCAATTTTCGATTAATATCACTAACTTTCTTGGTTTTTGTAAATCAACAGAAAACTTATTCATTTCAATATTGAGAATTCTCAAAGAGATCAAAAAAGAAAAAATCAAAGAAACGATAAACTACCAATCGATTTCAAAACTTGATTTTCAGAAAATCCTTTCCAACAACAAAGGTATTGAATATTGAATAACAGATTTGATTTTGTTTTTTTCCTTTACTTTTTCTTTTCTCACAAAAAATCTCTCAAACCAAATTTCATCTTTTCCAAGATTTTTTTACTCAACATGATGATCCAATCCATTTAAATTTTCAAATTCTTGATGCTTCTCGTTTTTTTTATATGACAAATGAAAAAGATCTGATTAATGAAGCAACCCAATTTCGATTGCATATTTTACAAAACCTTCAAAAAGAAAAACCGAGTAAATATTATTTAATTTTTTCATTTCCTTTTCTTTTTGTTATTTACTTTTTTTTTTCATTCAAATTAATAGATGAAATCCTCTTTAAGCCAAATTTACGAGATCTTGATTTTCACAGTTAAGAAATTACTGAAAAAACTTTCATTGAAAAATCAATTAATTCAAAACTTGAATTCTTTCTATTTTTTAAATTTATAGGAATTAAAATTCTTATTTCAACATATGATGTGGAACAAAATCCAAATGAAAAAATCAACAAACTTGTGGTGTCTTTTTTCCAAAATTTAGGTTTCTGTTCAATTTTTTTCTTTTTTCTTTCTTTCTAAATTCAATCATAAATTTCTCTCTTCCAAATAGTTTTTGATCAAAATTCAATAGATCTAAATTTTCAAATTCTTGATGCTTCTCGTTTTTTTTATATGACAAATGAAAAAGATCTGATTAATGAAGCAACCCAATTTCGATTGCATATTTTACAAAACCTTCAAAAAGAAAAACTAAGTAAATATTATTTAATTTTTTCATTTCCTTTTCTTTTTGTTATTTACTTTTTTTTTTCATTCAAATTAATAGATGAAATCCTCTTTAAGCCAAATTTACGAGATCTTGATTTTCACAGTTAAGAAATTACTGAAAAAACTTTCATTGAAAAATCAATTAATTCAAAACTTGAATTCTTTCTATTTTTTAAATTTATAGGAATTAAAATTCTTATTTCAACATATGATGTGGAACAAAATCCAAATGAAAAAAACAACCTTGTGGTGTCTCTTTTCCAAAATTTAGGTTTCTGTTCAATTTTTTTCTTTTTTCTTCATTCATTTAAATGAATTTATTTTTTCTTTTTCCCCTCAATTAGATCTAATTAGGATAATTTTTCAAATTCTTGATCGATCAAATTCTTCCAATCTGAAAGATGATCCAAAAACGAAATTCCAAGCAACCCAATTTCGATTGCATATATTAAAGATTTTACAAAACCTTCAAAAAGAAAAACCGAGTAAATATTATTTAATTTTTTCATTTCCTTTTCTTTGTTATTTACTTTTTTTTTTCATTCAAATTAATAGATGAAATCCTCTTTAAGCCAAATTTACGAGATCTTGATTTTCACAGTTAAGAAATTACTGAAAAAACTTTCATTGAAAAATCAATTAATTCAAAACTTGAATTCTTTCTATTTTTTAAATTTATAGGAATTAAAATTCTTATTTCAACATATGATGTGGAACAAAATCCAAATGAAAAAAACAACCTTGTGGTGTCTTTTTTCCAAAATTTAGGTTTCTGTTCAATTTTTTCATATTTTTCATCTTTGCTCAATTTTCATCTCTTTTTTTTTCTAGACCAAACTTTAAAAAACAAAAAAAAAATTTTTCTTCGAGCCAATCAAAAAAAAGCACAAGAACTTTCGCAAAAATGGGAATTAATTTGCACCCAACTTCCCAACAAAAAACCCAATCATATTCAAATTCAAATTCAAATTCAAAATCAAAATCAAAATCAAAATCAAAATCAAAATCAAAATCAAAATCAAAAACAAAAACCAAAAAAAAAACTCAAACAAAAACAAAATCGAAAACGAAATCAAAAACAAAATCAAAATCAAAATCAAAATTAAAATTAAAATTAAAATTAAAATTAAAATTAAAAATTAAAAATTAAAAATAAAATCAAAATCAAAATCAAAATTAAATTTAATAATCAAAATTAAAATCAAAATTAAAAATTAAAATTAAAATCAAAATTAAAATCAAAATTAAAATTAAAATTAAAATTAAAATTAAAATTAAAATTAAAATTAAAATTAAAATCAAAATCAAAATTAAAAATCAAAATTAAAATAAAAATTAAAATTAAAATTAAAATTAAAATTAAAATTAAAATTAAAATCAAAATTAAAATCAAAATCAAAATTAAAATCAAAATTAAAATTAAAATTAAAATTAAAATTAAAATTAAAATTAAAATTCAAAAAATCATTTTTTCATTTTTCATTTTTCATTTTTTTTTTGAATGAATGAATACAGAAATTGGAGTTGAACTTTTAAAAGAACTTCAACGAACAACTGAACAATTACCGAAATATGATCAATCATTAGTACAAAAAGTAATAGAAGAAACTAATCGGAAGCAAGAACAACTTCACGAAATGGTGAAGCAAAAAAAATACGAAGACACAATTTCGAAAACAAAACTCCACATATTAAATTATATGATAGAAAGAAACGAGCAAATCTTGACATCATATCATTTAGAAAGAGGGAAAAAACTGATTGAAATGAGATGGGATTTTGGATCAGTGATTCCAAATCAAATTCGGGAAAATATCACTCAAAATGAGGAATCTTTTCATCATGAATATTGCCAAATATTAGAAGACTATATGAATTCGTTGGATCTTGATTTGACTCAAGATCATCAACCGCCTTCTAATGATCTTTATATTGAAGTTCGTGTTCTTAAAGATTATGGTCAGATTTTTATTGATGGTGGTCAAAGTATTGTTGAATTGAAAAAAAATTCTAGGTTGTTTTTGAGAAGAGTTGATGCTGAAAATTTAATTCGTGAAGGTGTTTTGGAACATATTATTTCTAATTAGTTTTTTTTTCTTTTTTTTTTATTCGAAATAAAAATTTTTTAAATTCATTTTTTCATTTTTTCATTTTTTCATTTTTTCATTTATTTTTTAAAATGAACAAAATTTATTCAATGAAATGTGTTGCACAAAACTATGCTGTACAAAATCAAATTAAAATGAAAATTCATTTATAAAATTAAAATTCATTTATAAAATGAAAATTCATTTATAAAATTAAAATTAAAATCAAATTAAAAATTTAAATTAAAATTCATTTATAAAATTAAAATTCATTTATAAAATTAAAATTAAAATTCATTTATAAAATTAAAATTAAAATTAAAATTAAAATTAAAATTAAAATTAAAATTCATTTATAAAATAAAAATTAAAATCAAAATCAAAATTAAAATTCATTTATAAAATTAAAATTCATTTATAAAATTAAAATTAAAATCAAATCAAAATTAAAATCAAAATCAAAATTAAAATTAAATTCATTTATAAAATTAAAATTAAAATCAAAATTAAAATTCATTTATAAAAATTAAAATTCATTTATAAAAATAAAATTAAAATCAAATTAAAAATTAAAATTAAAATTAAAATTAAAATTCATTTATAAAATTAAAATTCATTTATAAAATTAAAATTCATTTATAAAATTAAAATTCATTTATAAAATTAAAATTCATTTATAAAATTAAAATTCATTTATAAAATTAAAATTCATTTATAAAATTAAAATTAAAATTCATTTTAAAATTAAAATTTGAATTTAAAATTGATTTGAATTTAAAATTGATTTGAATTTAAAATTTATTTGGATTTAGTGGGGAAAACAAGGCCAAGAAAGTTTAGTCGCAAAATTATGGTCATTAAATAATAATAAAGAAATTACAAACAACAAAGAACCATTCGCAGAATTTTGGATGGGAGATCATCCAAATGGACCATCAAAAATTATGGATTCCAATTCAAAAGAAATTGAATTTGAAGAATGGATTGAAAAAAACAAAGAAAAAACAGGAGAAGAAATTTTGGAATTCAATGAATCAAGAAACAATCCAAAAAATCAGTTGCCATTTTTATTCAAAGTTTTATCAATTAACAAAACACTCTCTATTCAGGCACATCCTGATCGAGAACTTGCGCAAAAATTGCACAAAAATTACCCAGATATTTATAAGGATCCAAATCATAAGCCAGAACTGGCGATTGCGATTTCTGGATTGGAAGCAATTATGGGATTTAAACCATTGCAGCAAATCAATCAAAATATCCAAAAATTTAGTTATTTGCAAAATGTTATTGATGGAAACGCTGCGAATCAATTCAGCACAGTTATTAACGATCCGAATTCGGATGAGAATCAAAAATCACAAGTTTTGAAATTGGTTTTTTCTTCCCTTTTAAATTGTTCTGATGAAATCATCAAAAATCAATTGGAAAACATGAAGAAAGAAATTGAAAGTAAAATAGAAAAAGGAATTGAAATTTCGGATGAAGAAAAATTAGCAATTAAACTCAACACACAATTTCCAAACGATTCAGGCGCTTTTTTGGCGTTTTTTATGAACCATCTTTTTTTACAAAAAGGAGAATGTGTTTTTATCAAAGAAAATATTTGTCATGCTTATATTTCAGGCGATATTATTGAATGCATGGCTCGTTCTGATAACGTTGTGAGAGCGGGTCTTACTCCCAAATTTCAAGACAAGAAAACTCTTATTGAAATGCTTGACTATTCTCCTTCTCAAAACTCAAAAATCCAAAAACCAAAGCAAATTGATTCTTTTGTTTCTTCTTTTGAACCTTCTTTTGAAGAATTTATTGTTCACCAAATTTCTGTTCCTAAAAATCAACTTTATTCTTATCGTCAAAATCAAAATTTATCCATTTTACTTGTTCTTTTTGGATCGGCAAATATTTCTCTTTCTGAGAAAATTGATTCAAATCATGATCTTTCTTTTTTCAAAATTAAACAAGGTGATGTTTTTTTGATTCCTGCTAAAACTCAAATTAATTTTCAAACTGAACAAGAATCAATTACTTGTTATTCAGTTACTTTAGGAAATAAAAGAGAAAAAATTTAAAATAAAAAATAAAAAAGCAAAAATATTTTTTTCATTTTTTTCTTTTTTAAAACACAAAAAATAAAATGAATAATAATAATAATCAAAATTCAAATTCAAATTCAAATTCAAATTCAAATTCAAATTCAAATTCAAATGAAACAGAAACTGAAACAGAAACAGAAACTGAAACAGAAACTGAAACTCAAACTGAAACTGAAAATGAAAATGAAATTAAAATGAAAAATTTAGAAAAAAAAGTAACAAAAAATTTAATTAAAGATTATTCAAACCTTTTAAATGGAAATTCATTTAAAGATTTTTCAATTTTTGTTGAGAATGAATCAAATCCTTTTGAAATTAAAGTTCATAAATCAATTTTACATTCAAGATCTCCTTTTTTTAATGCACTTTTAAAAGGGAAAAATCATATTGATAAGATTTTTTTAAATCAATTTAATAAAAAAGAAATGGAATCAATTTTGAAATATATTTATCATGGAAATATTTCTTTTGAGAATCAAGAAAATCTTCTCCAATTATTGGAAATTTCAATTTATTTTAAATTAAATTTATTGAAAGAATTTATTCAAAAAAAAATTTCAAATTCAATTAATTATTCAAATTTTTTCCAATTTTTATTCCAAAATCGAAATTTAAAATCAAATGAAATTGAAATAAAATGTTTTGAATTAATAAATCAAAATTTTTCCCAAATTCAGAATAATGAAAATTTATTCAATTTAACTAAAGAAGAAATTATCAAATTTATTCAATTTAAACAAGAAAAAAAAGAAATTTTTCAATTTGATTTTTTCCAATTTTTAAGTAATTGGATTGAAAAAAGAAATGAAAGATTAAAATTAAAGAAATATGAACACAAAGAGAATGCAAAGAAAAGATTATTTCATTCTTTTTTTTCATTATTTGATAAAGATTCAATTTCAAAAGAAGATTTTGATAAATTAAAACAATTTGATATTTTTCCTAAATCTTTTTTAGTTGATATTCAAAACAAAGTTATTCAAGGCAATCAAAAAGAAATTGAAGATAAATTGAAAAAAGAGCTTGATGAAATGAAATTGGAAAATGAAAAGAAAGATAAGGAAAATGAATATTTGAAAAGGGAAATTGATGAGAAAAAAAAGGAAATTGACAAGAGAAACAAAAAAATTGACAAGAGAAACAAAAAAATTGAAGAGAAATATTATGAAAATAAAAAAATGAAAATGAAAATTGGAGATAGTAAATTCGAAAATCGACAATTAAAACAAGAAGTTCAAAAGATAAATAAGGAAATTGAAGAGAAATGGAAAAGAGAAAATGATCAAATGCATATTGAAATTGATGAGAAAAACAGGGAAAATGATCAAATAAAATCAGAAATTAAGGAAAAAAGTAAAGAAAACGAAATATTGAAATCAAAAATTGAGAGAAAAAAAAAGAAAATCAAAATGGTTACACATTTTCCTAAATTTTCAGATTCAAAAATTATTGGAGATATTGAACATGCAAAGAAATTAAATGAATGGATAAATGATAATGATTTTTATTCTAAAATGAAAAAAGGATTTTCAGCAAAAAGAGATGGATTTGATTGTAAAAAATGGCATTCAACAGTTGATAATAGAGGAAGAACATTAGTTATTATCAAAACAAAAGATAATTTTATTTTTGGAGGATTTACTCAAGTTGGATTTATGACAGGAGATTCAAGATATATTAAAGACTCAAATGCATTTATTTTTTCATTAAGAAATGATAAAGGAGATAGGAAACCAGAAAAGTTTACAACTGAAAAATGGAAAGAACAATATGCAATTTATTATAATCCAGCTAATGGTCCATTTTTTGGATATCCTGATTTTTATTTAAATTCTAATTTACAATCTGGTTATTCTCTTTTTGGTACTTATTATAACCTTCCTAAGGGAATTCAAAAAGGAACAAATGAAGCTAAAAGTTATTTAGCTGGTTCTTATGATAATTGGGTTGTTGATGAACTTGAAACTTATTTCATTTAAAAATTTTTTTTCAACTTTTTTTTCAAAATTTAATTCTATTTTAATTTACTTTCAATCAAATTAAATTCTTCAAATCAATAAAAAAGAAACAAATTTAATTTTAAATAATTTAATTTTAATTTAAAAATGTTATTAAAAAGTTGATTAAAATATTTTTTTCATTTTATTTAAATATTTATAATAGTTTTATTTAATTTTAAATAAATAAATGTTAATAAAATCATATTTTAAATTAATTTCAAATTGAATTATTTATTATTCTTGATTTCAATTCAATTTTTTTCTTGTTAAAATATTTTATTAATTTTATTTAAATATTTATAATAGTTTTATTAAATTTCAAATAAATAAATGTTAATAAAATCATATTTAAAATTAATTTCAAATTGAATTATTTATTATTCTTTATTTCAATTCAATTTTTTTTTTAATTGAAATATTTTATTAATTTTATTTAATTATTTATAATAATTTTAATTAATTTTAAATAAATAAATGTTAATAAAATCTTATTTTAAAATTAATTTTAAATTGAATTATTTATTATTCTTTATTTCAATTCAATTTTTTTCTTATTAAAATATTTTATTAATTTTATTTAAATATTTATAATAATTTTAATTAATTTTAAATAAATAAATGTTAATAAAATCATATTTTAAAAATTAATTTTAAATTGAATTATTTATTATTCTTTATTTCAATTCAATTTTTCTCTTATTAAAATATTTTATTAATTTTATTTAAATATTTATAATAGTTTTAATTAATTTTAAATAAATAAATGTTAATAAAATCATATTTAAAAAATTAATTTTAAATTGAATTATTTATTATTCTTTATTTCAATTCAATTTTTTTCTAATTAAAAATATTTTATTAATTTTATTTAAATATTTATAATAGTTTTATTTAATTTTAAATAAATAAATATTAATAAAATCATATTTTAAATTAATTTCAAATTGAATTATTTATTATTCTTTATTTCAATTCAATTTTTTTCTTATTAAAATATTTTATTAATTTTATTTAAATATTTATAATAATTTTAATTAATTTTAAATAAATAAATGTTAATAAAATCATATTTAAAATTAATTTTAAATTGAATTATTTATTATTCTTTATTTCAATTCAATTTTTTTCTTATTAAAATATTTTATTAATTTTATTTAAATATTTATAATAGTTTTAATTAATTTTAAATAAATAAATGTTAATAAAATCATATTTAAAATTAATTTTAAATTGAATTATTTATTATTCTTTATTTCAATTCAATTTTTTTCTTATTAAAATATTTTATTAATTTTATTTAAATATTTATAATAATTTTATTTAATTTTAAATAAATAAATATTAATAAAATCATATTTTAAAATTAATTTCAAATTGAATTATTTATTATTCTTTATTTCAATTCAATTTTTTTCTTATTAAAATATTTTATTAATTTTATTTAATTATTTATAATAGTTTTATTTAATTTTTAAATAAATAAATATTAATAAAATCTTATTTTTGAAATTAATTTTAAATTGAATTATTTATTATTCTTGATTTCAATTTAATTTTTAATTAAAATATTTTATTAATTTTATTTAATTATTTATAATAGTTTTAATTAATTTTAAATAAATAAATATTAATAAAATCTTATTTTAAAATTAATTTTAAATTGAATTATTTATTATTCTTGATTTCAATTCAATTTTTTTCTAATTAAAAATATTTTATTAATTTTATTTAATTATTTATAATAATTTTATTTAATTTTAAATAAATAAATATTAATAAAATCTTATTTAAAATTAATTTCAAATTGAATTATTTATTATTCTTGATTTATTTTTTTTAATTTTTTAATTGAAATATTTTATTAATTTTATTTAATTATTTATAATAATTTTATTTAATTTTAAATAAATAAATGTTAATAAAATAATATTTAAAATTGATTTTAAATTGAATTATTTATTATTCTTGATTTATTTTTTTTAATTTTTTAATTGAAATATTTTATTAATTTTATTTAATTATTTATAATAATTTTATTTAATTTTAAATAAATAAATATTGATAAAATCTTATTTAAAATTAATTTCAAATGGAATTATTTATTATTCTTGATTTATTTTTTTTAATTTTTTTTCATTTTTTTTCTTTCCAAAAAAATTTCAAAAAAGGAAATGAATAAAACCAATGAAGAAAAAGAAATAAAAAAAGAATTTGAACCAATTAAACATTTAATAGCAGGGGGAGTGTCCCGAATAGTAAGTGTAATATTAACAGCACCTTTTGACACAATGAAAACAAGAGTACAATTTCACGGAAGTCACTTAAAGTCACGGGGGTACATGAAAGGGATATTAGCAAGCTTGGTGTCAACGGTTCCAAGTACTGCATTATCGTTTTTTCTATATCATTATGTGAAAACTCAAAATCAATACAAAAATTTTGACGAAGATATTCTTCCCATTCATCATTCTCATTTCCATGGACTTTTTCTCCACGCTAAGAACTTCCTCATTAACTCAAGACCCTTCTTAGATGCCGCACTGGCAAGGATGATTGTTTTGTCGATTAGAAACCCGATCGAAATTTCAAAACAAAGAATGCAACTTGAGCGAACTGCACTTATTCCTCACATGACGTTATCGCAAACACTGCTCTATTTGTACCGCCATTATGGCATTTCCGAACTCTTCACAGGATACTCTGCATATCTGCTGAGGGACATTATTTCCACCCCTGTTTATTGGTTTACTTATGATTATATCAGAAATTTTCCAAAAAGTGGATCAAATAAAAAATTGAATTCAAATTTGAAAAATCAAAAAGAAAAAATCCAAAAAATTCATCCGATAAAACACATACTCTCCGTTTCTGCCGCAACAATCATGTCTACTACTTTGACTATTCCTGTTGATGTGATCAAAACCAAAATGCAGACTCGCCGTCTTGTAGAAAATGGGGACAAGAAGTACTCAACTATCATGCAAACAGCTAAGACTGTTTATCAAGAAAACGGAGTGAAATACTTTATAAAGGGTCTTGGATCTCGTTTGTTTAGTGTTCTTCCTTCTTCGATTATTTCTCACTTTGTATATGAATGGATTTTGGAAATTTGGGATCATTATAAATTAATTTTATCTCAAAAAATGTCTTCTTTTTATCTTTCTTCAACTTTATCAAAAGGTTCTCGCATTTCTATTCTTTCTTCTCCTTATTATTATCAAGAAAATTCTAGTTTTAATCCTCTTGATTATTTTTCTGAACATTTTCATTCCAAAAAGAAAAATTCAAATTTAAATCAAAATTCAAATTCAAATCCAAAAAATATTCTTTCTTCTTTAATTCCTTTTAATTTAACTTCTTTTAAAAAATTTCCAATTACTTTGAATCAAAGATTTTTTTAAATAATTTTTTAATTCTTTTATTTTCCAAATTTCGAAAAAGAAAAAGAAAAAGATTTTTTTTTTTTTTTGGGAAATTTTTTGATTGTTTTTGTTTTTTGTTTTTTGAAATAAAGTTTTAATCAAAATTTGCACAACGATTTTGAAGTTCTTTAATCTCAAAACGATCAGCATAATCTCTAACTTTTGGAACATCTTCTTTTGTCATATTTGAATATAAAAAAGAAATGCATTGATAACGCAAGTAGTTATTTGACAATCCATAAAATTCAACAGCATCGAGAAGATCAAGAGCGATATCTGAGTTAAGATAAAGCATGACAGAGTCTGAATAGAGATAGTTGACAAAGGCTTTGAGGGAAAAATATGAGCGACCGCTGAGATCTGGAGCTGAATTCTCGTCAGATTGAACGCATGCAAACATGCCTTGAAAAAGATCACATCGCGCTGCAAGGATCGGTTTATGAACCTTGATTGATTGAGGCTTTTTCTGCAAATCTTTGTCTGAGTTCTGTGCGGGAATCAGCTCAAAATCAGGCTCGCAATCTGGCACTTTTCCTTGCAGTAATTTCTTCAAATCCCGTTTTAAATGAAGAATATTTAAATTTTGCCCTCTTTTTAAATTTTCCACATTTTGCCCCCTAATTGAAGTATTAACTTTGAAACCTAATTTTTTTGCCAGTTCAATTACTTCATTTCTTTCGGATTGATCAAATAACGGAAGTGTGCCTGAATAGATAAAAATAAGAAGAGATTTTATTGTATTTTCGTCGACTTGATAACAAGTTCTCAAAAATTTATCAACGTTTCCAACTCTAGCCTTCAAAATGCAACTATGCGCTTTTATTTCGTTTTTGACAACAACATCGCACAATTCCTGCCTTATAAACAAGTTCTTGAGATCACTAACAAGTGTGGACGAAACAGGAAGTTGCAGGCAAAAGACATCATTTAACGGTTCTCCACTGATCCCAAGTCCAAAACATCCGACAACTTGGTTTTGTCTTGGATAGCTCATCATCGAATGGAACATCCGCGGTTGAGGTGTTGATCCGCTTGCCTCCACTCGCTTCCATGTCTCGCTTTCGAAGTTGAAGATGAAAACCTCGCAAACATATTGATCATTATAGTTGGTTGTATCAAGTGTTCCGCCAAAGAGAATCAAGTCCTCATTCACAACGGCTGTTTGATGACCCTTCCGCGCAGTTGGTGGTATTCCATAGAAATCCTTCTCTTCGGTCCACTTTTGATCTGGCAAATGAAAGAACCAAAAATCGTTAAAACTTTTTTCACTTTCCGGTTCAAATCCTCCGAATATCGCGATTGAGTCTTTGTAAATAGAAGAAGAGCAAAGTATGCGTGGTTTTGGTCTTACTCTTGTCTCCAGAGATAAATCCTTGACAATATGCTCATCAAAATTGTTATCGATCGGTTTCTGATTTGTGCTTTTTTTCTCGCTGTCATTGCCATCCTTTTCAAGTTCTTTTTCATCATCATTGTCTTCTTCTCTGCTGTCACTTTCGTCATCAATGTCATCTCTTTCATCATCTCTCTCATCATCAATGTCATTATCATTACCAAACAAATTAGGAGTAAAGCCAGATCTAAAGTAGCTCTTTTCCAAAGTGACATTGGCAGAATTTGGAACGCCATGAATTGCTTTTTCGCTTTTATCAATATCTCCATATATCAACTCCCATTTGCATCTGTCCATATTGAAGCGGAAAACTTGGTCCATGAGTTTGTATTCGTGATTTCCCCAAAGCAAATAGGCCCAGTTATCATAGCCGATAAAGACATGTTGTGATCGAGATTCGGGCCAAATACCGTATTCTTGAGGAGAAATTTCTTGAATTTCAAATGTTTTCAAATCAACAGAGAAAACGTTGCTCACTTTTCTGTTGTTGTTAGAAACTCCTCCGTAAATAAACAGTTTGCCGTTGTATTCAGCTGTGCCATGGAAAGACATTTTGGGAATTTTTGGTAAAACTCTTTTCCAACTGTTTTCATTTAAATTATATTTAACTATATCATTAAGAGGAATTTCATTGTTTTGAATTTGTAAACCGCCAAAGAAATATAAATCATCTTCTATTATAACTCCACTTTGTGCAAATCTTTTGATTGGAGGTGATTTACTTTTTGGAAGAATCCAATAATAATCCATTTTTTAATTTAAATTAATTAAAAAGGAGAAAAAAAAAATGAAAAAAAAAGGAGAAAATTTAATTAAAAAAAATAATTTTTTTTTTCATTTTTTTATTTTTTTCATTTTTTTAAATTAAAAAATTATATCAGAAACAATGAAGAAAAAATGTAACAAATTCACGACGGTCATATGAGATTATTTAATTTAATCTTTGATTATAACCGTTACTCAATATTTTTATAACTGAGTTTCTGATTAAAAAAATTTAAATTAAAAATTAAATTAAAAATTAAATTAAAAATTTTTTTTTTCATTTTTTCATTTTTTTTTTAATATGAATCAAAAAGAATTTTTTCCAGTTTTTTCTCATTTAATTTTAAATCCAAAAACAACAGTTATTTATTTTCAAGGAGATATTCAAAATTTTCAAAATGAAATTGAACGAATTTATGAAGAATATTCACTTGAAAAAACAATGAAAATTTTAAAAGAGAAATTTCCTGATTCAAATATTTTAATGCCAAAGTAGTCAATAAAAAAATAAATTAAGAAAAATAAATTCAAAACATAAATTAAATTACGAATTAAAAAATTAAAATATTTAAAAGACCTAAACTTATTAAAGGTTTTGCTGATTATTCAAAATTTCTTCCTCCAAAAAAAAATCAGAAACATCAAATTATTGCTTTTAATTTTCTTTATAATTCTTTATTATTTTATTGTAAATCTTTAAAGATTGATTTTCCTGAACAATTTATTATTATTGGTTTTTCAAGAGGTTCTGTTGTTCTTGAAAGGTTGTTTTTCGATATCTATTTTAATTTTATAAACGAATTTTAATATAAATCAAAATATTTAAAATATAAATATTTAAAATATAAATATAAATATTTAAAATATAAATATAAATATAAATATTTAAAATATAAATATAAATATTTAAAATATAAATATAAATATAAATATTTAAAATATAAATATAAATATTTAAAATATAAATATAAATATTTAAAATATAAATATAAAATATAAATATAAATATAAATATAAATATAAATATAAATATAAATATAAATATAAATATAAATATAAATATAAAAATATAAATATAAATATAAATATAAATATTTAAAATATAAATATTTAAAAAATAAAAATATTTAAAATAAAAATATTTAAAATATAAAATATTTTAAAAACATAAATATTTTAAAAAATATTAATTTTCAGATTGGTTCAAAAATATAAATATAAACATAAATAAAAATATAAATATAAATATAAATATAAATATAAATATAAATATAAATATAAATATAAATATTTAAAATATAAATATAAATATTTAAAATATAAATATAAATATTTAAAATATAAATATAAATATAAATATAAATATAAATCAAAATATTTAAAATAAAAATATTTAAAATATAAATATAAATATTTAAAATATAAATATAAATCTAAATATAAATATAAATATAAATATAAATATAAATACTTAAATAATATAAATATAAATATAAATGAATTTTAAAAATAAATTTTAATTTTAATTTTCTTTCAGATTGGTTCAAGAAATTGCTTATCTAAACAAAAATCAAAAAGATCCAAAATTTTCAAAAATGTTTGATTTTTCAAAAAAAATAATATCTTTTTATTGGTTAGATGCTCATCTTTTTCCACATGAAAATGATGATATTTTAAATTTTTCAAATTTTATAAAAAATACTTCACATATTAATATATTTATATTTGCAACTCCAAGACAAATTTATGATCAAACAAGACCTTGGATTGGTCAACAAAAAAAATTTTTTTGCAAAAATTTAAAAGAAAATAATATCCAATTTTATTATAAATTATTCTTTAAAGAACTTAAAAAATCTCAATGTGGAATTTTTCATCATTTTAAAACTCTTGAATTATTTCAATCTAATCCAACAAATGAATTAACAAATGAATCAACAAATGAATCAACAAATGAATCAACAAATGAATCAATAAACTAATTAATAATTTAATTAACAAATGAATCAATAAATTAATTAATAATTTAATTAACAAATGAATCAATAAATTAATTAATAAATTAATTAACAAATGAATCAACAAATTAAACAATAATTTAATTAACAATTTAATTAACAATTTAATTAACAATTTAATCAACAATTTTCAAATAATTTAATCAATAAATTAATTAACAATTTAATTAACAATTTAATTAACAAATTAATTAACAAATTAATTAACAATTTAATCAACAAATTAATCAATAAATTAATCAACAAATTAATTAACAAATTAATTAACAAATTAATTAACAAATTAATTAACAAATTAATTAACAAATTAATTAACAAATTAATTAACAAATTAATTAACAAATTAATTAACAAATTAATTAACAAATGAATCAACAAATTAATTAACAAATTAATTAACAAATTAATCAAATAACAAATTAATCAATAAATTAATTAACAAATTAATTAACAAATTAATTAACAAATTAATCAATAAATTAATTAACAAATTAATTAACAATTTAATTAACAAATTAATTAACAAATTAATTAACAAATTAATTAACAAATTAATTAACAAATTAATTAACAAATTAATTAACAAATTAATTAATAAATTAATTAACAAATTAATTAACAAATTAATTAACAAATTAATTAATAACAAATTAATTAACAAATTAATTAACAAATTAATCAATAAATGAATTAACAAATTAATTAACAAATTAATTAACAAATTAATCAATAAATGAATCAACAAATTAATCAATAAATTAATCAACAAATTAATCAATAAATTAATTAACAAATTAATTAACAAATTAATTAACAAATTAATCAATAAATTAATTAACAAATTAATCAATAAATTAATTAACAAATTAATTAATAAATTAATTAACAAATTAATTAACAAATTAATTAACAAATTAATTAATCAATAAATGAATCAAATTAATGAATTAACAAATTAATCAATAAATGAATCAATAAAATGAATTAACAAATTAATTAATAAATGAATTAACAAATTAATTAACAAATGAATTAATAAATTAATTAACAAATTAATTAATAAATTAATTAACAAATTAATTAACAAATTAATCAATAAATTAATTAACAAATTAATTAATAAATGAATCAACAAATTAATCAATAAATTAATTAACAAATTAATTAATAAATTAATTAACAAATTAATTAACAAATTAATCAATAAATGAATTAACAAATTAATTAACAATTTAATTAACAAATTAATCAATAAATGAATTAATAAATGAATTAATAATTTAATTAACAAATTAATTAACAAATTAATTAACAAATTAATTAATAATTTAATTAACAATTTAATTAACAAATTAATTAATAATTTAATTAATAATTTAATTAACAAATGAATTAACAAATTAATTAATAATTTAATTAACAATTTAATTAACAAATTAATTAATAATTTAATTAATAATTTAATTAACAAATGAATTAACAAATTAATTAACAAATTAATTAACAAATTAATTAACAAATTAATCAACAAATTAATTAACAAATTAATTAACAAATTAATTAACAAATTAATCAATAAATTAATCAATAAATTAATTAACAAATTAATCAATAATTCATTTAATAATTTAATCAACAAATTATTTGATAATTCATTTAATAATTAAAATTTTTGTGATATAAATCTTCTTTGTTTTTGTTTTTGTTTTTGTTTTTGTTTTTGTTTTTGTTTTTGTTTTTTTGTTTTTGTTTTTTTGTTCTTGATTTTTAATTGAAAAATAAAAAGAGAAAGTTCTTGATTTTCAATTTTTGTTTTTATTTTTATATTTAGATTTAAATTTTTTAATTGGAATTAAAAGGAGAAAACTCATTTTTTTAAGGAATAAAAATTAGTCATTTAAAATAAAAAATGACAAAAAAACTCATTTTTTTTAGTTCATTTTTTTCCTTTTATTTTTTTTTTTCTTTCACAAATTTTTTCACTTTTTGTTTTAATTTCTGTTATTTTTATTACAGTTATTATTTGCTTTTGTTTTTTTTTTAATTGAAATACAAAAATGGAAACTTTATGTATAAAAGCAATTTTGATGAATGAAGAAGAACTTTTATCAAATTATCGTCCACAAAAATCAACATGTCCAACACCAATTTCAACACCAAGAATTATGGAAATGGAACCAAATAAAAAAATAAACAATTCTTTAAACGAAAAATTTGAAAATCAAAATTCTTATAAATTTTTCAATCCTTCGCAATTTGTTCCTATTAATCCTCAGTCTTATACCCAACAACATAACTACATCCAACCACACATGCCCCAAGTAATTTCCACACAACCTACTTCAGAAGATTCATCCTTCCTCTTTCGTCGATCCTCTCGAGAATTAGCTCCTTTTAATGCCCCAAATCTCAATCAATCTCAAGAATCTTTTCCCAAAGATCCTTTGCTCGAATCACCTTTTTATATAATTTCTTCAAATAGAACAAAAAACACTCATCCGCAAAAACAGCATCCAAGTTTCTCGCAGAGTAATGATCCAAGCAAAACAACCCAAGAAAACCTTCCAGGAAAAAATTTTTCTTTACCAAATTCTTTTTCTCAAAATGAAAATTCAAATGAAAATTTAAATGAAATTCAAATTCAAAATGAAATTCAAAATCAAATTCAAAATGAAAAATGGAATGAAGATTTGAACAGCAAAGACACACCTTTAAACTTAGAAAATCTTGAGAAAAGATTCTCCATTCCAGATCCTCTTGGATTAAATAAAAATTTGCTAGTTCAAAAAAATTCACAAAATGATCAACATCAAAAAATCGAAAAATCATCTTTGGCAACAAAATCAAAAAAGAGACAATCCAAAGTCCAAAACACGAATGTATCAGCAAACAACACATTGAATGAAAACACTTTCTCCACTTCAATATCTAATGATGACAACAAAACAACGAAAAAAAGAGCAACTCAAAGAAGAATGCCAACAAAACAAGAAAAAAATTTTCTGAAACAATTTTTTGTCAAGAACCAAAATCCGACACAAAAGGAGCTAGAGTCACTTGCTGAACATTTAAAATGGGACAAGAAGAGGGTGTCGCGATGGTTCTCAAACCAGAAATCAAGAACACCAAAAGAAACAATTCTACGAATGCAAGAAAAAAAGATCAACAAACAACAAAAACAACTTTCTTTACTTGAAAATCAACTTCAAGAACAAGAAAAAAGCCAAACGAAACTGTTACAAATGGTTCTGGAGAAAATTGATCTCTCACTTGAAAATATTGGAAATATTCTTATGAGATTCTCCAACGGAAATAATTTGAAAAATTCATTAAATAGCGAACAAGTTATTAATATTCATTCTTTAGTTTTAACTGCAAAACATTTAATGACAAATTTCCAACAAAATGTAATTGAACATTTTGAAAATCCAAAAAATTCACCTTTAGAACAAAGTGATTCCAATTCAGATTCTTCTTTCGTTTCAAAAGAAGAAGAATTATTAAAAAGAGTTGAGAAAATTGAACAACATGTTAAACAACCAAATAAAAAAAGATCAAAAGAAAATAATAATCGAACATTTAAGAAAACGAAAACAAAATCAAATTCAAAATCAAAATCAAAATCAAATTCAAAAAATTATAAACCTTTTTTTGATGATGATGATGATTTTGAAGATGAAAATGATTTTTCTAATTGATTTTTCTTTTAAAAAAAAAAAGCAATGTTTCTTTTTTCTTTTCAAAATCCAAAAAAAAAAAATCAAATAAAAAACTTAAATCAAAAATTATTTTTTAAAAAATCATTTTTTCATTTTTTTTCTTTATTTTTTAATTTCCAACAATTTATTAATTCAAATAAGTTTTCTTATTTTATTTTTCTTTTATTTTCGTTATAAAAAAAAATGTCAAAAAAACAGAAATCTTTTCCAGAATTAAAAGGTAAATATATAGTTATTGAGAAAATTGGAGAAGGAGCATTTAGTAAAGTTTATAAAGCAAAGAATAAAAAAACTGGTGAAATTTTTGCTTTAAAAAGGATTTTTCCAACATGTTCACCTAAAAGAATATTTAGAGAAGCTGAAATTCTTTATCGTTTACGGTATTTTTTTTTTATTATTTAAATAAAAATTAATTAAAAATTAAAATTAGCAAATAAACTTAAAAAATACGAATACAGATCTAAACAGAATCTCAACCAAAATAAATAAAAATTCATTTATAAATAATATTAAAATTAAAATTAAAATTACATTTTAAAATTAAAATTAAAATTAAAATTAAAATTAAAATTAAAATTAAAAATTAAAATTAAAATTAAATTTAAAATTAAAATTAAAATTAAAATTAAAATTATAAATAAAATTAAAATTAAAATTAAAATTAAAATTAAAATTATAAATTAAAATTAAAATTAAAATTAAAATTAAAATTAAAATTAAAATTAAAATTAAAATTAAAATTAAAATTAAAATTAAAATTAAAAATCAAAATTAAAATTAAAAATTAAAATTAAAATTAAAATTAAAATTAAAATTAAAATTAAAATTAAAATTAAAATTAAATTTAAAATCAAAATTGAAATTAAAATTAAAATTAAAATTAAAATTAAAATTAAAATTAAATTTATGAAAAAAGAGGATATGAAGGAGTTTGTTATCTTTATGAAGGATTACGTAAAGAAGATCAAGTAACATTAGTAACACCATATTTTGAATTTGATGATTTCCGAGATTTTTTTCATGAAATATCAATTGAACAAATTAAAACGTATATGCGAGCATTACTTAAATCATTGAATCACATACATTTAAAAGGAATAGTTCATCGTGATTTAAAACCTGGTAATTTTCTTTATAAAGTTCGTTCAGGAAAAGGTTTACTTATTGATTTTGGATTGGCTCAAACTGCTGAAGAATTAAAACAATTTTCTCTTGAAAAAGATGAAGAATTGCAAAGTTTTGAAAAGAGAAGAAAAATCTCTCATATGAATCACTTCGATAATTCAAACCAAATTATTGATAATATTCCTTTTGAAGATAAAGAAATTCCAAATGATTTTTATGAAAATAATTTAATTTATGCTCCAAAACCAAATAAAAATGATCCAAGGTTTATTTGGAAAATTCAAATTAAAATCATTTATAAAATTAAAAATAAAATTAAAATTAAAATTAAAATTATAATTAAAATTAAAATTATAAAATTAAAATCAAAATTAAAATTAAAATTAAAATTAAAATTAAACTTATTTAAAATTAAAATTAAAATTAAAATTAAAATTAAAATTAAAATTAAAATTAAAATTAAAATTAAAATTAAAATTAAAATTCATTTATAAAATTAAAATTAAAATTAAAATTCATTTATAAAATTAAAATAAAATTAAAATTCATTTATAAAATTAAAATTCATTTATAAAATTAAAATTTAAAATTAAAATTCATTTATAAAATTAAAATTAAAATTAAAATTAAAATTAAAATTAAAATTAAAATTAAAATTAAAATTAAAATTAAAATTAAAATTAAAATTAAAATTAATTTATAAAATTAAATTTAAAAATTAAAATTAATTTATAAAATTAAAATTAAAATTAAAATTAAAATTAAAATTAAAATTAAAATTAAAATTAAAATTAAAATTAAAATTAAAATTAAAATTAAAATTTAAAAAAATAAAATTTTAAAATTTATAAAATTAAAATAAAATTTATAAAATTAAAGACCTATTCTTAAAGCTCCAAGAGCAGGAACTCGTGGTTTTAGAGCACCAGAAGTACTTTTTAAATCATATACTCAAACATCAGCAATAGATATTTGGTCAGCAGGTATAAATTTTTCAAAAAGAATTCTTTCAAAAAAAAAAAAAGGGTTGTTTTAAAAAAAATAAAATAACTTTTTTTTAAAATAGGAATTGTTCTTCTTTCTTTTTTATCAGGAGTTTATCCTTTTTTTCATCCTCCTGATGATCTTTACGCACTTGGAGAAACAATATCCATTTTTGGATATAAAAACATAAATGAAATGGCAGCAAAATTTCATAGAAGAATTTATTCATCAAATACAGAAAATGGAATTGATTTAAAAGAAATTTGTAAATTAACAAACACTACTTTCTCTGATTTAAATCCTCCTGATGATGCTTTTGATTTGTTAAATCAAATGCTTCATCTTGACCCTGAAAAAAGAATTACTGCTGAACAGTGCTTATCTCATTCTTTTCTTAAATTAAATTGAAAAATATTTTGTCCATTTTTTTGTTCCACTTTTTTTTTTTTTTACTTTTTATTTAAAACTAACTAATATTATTATTATAATAATAAGAATAAGAATAATAAAGAGAAAAAGAAAAAAATTTTTTTTTTGTTCCACTTTTTTTATTTGCTTTTTTTTTTTTAATTGTAAAATTTCTTTGAAGTTAATTTTTTTTTTTTTGCTTTTTCTTAATTTGTTTGTTTTTTTTTTTTACTTTTTTTCTTTTGAAATTTTTGCGTAATAAATCAAATCATAAATTTCTTCAATACAATCATTAAATGAAGAATTTGAATCAAGACTTAAAGTTTCCTTTAAAGTTTGTAATCTACTATTTGCTTCTTTAACTTCCAAAAATAAGTTATTCATTGAAGTAATAACATCATCAATTGAAGAAATTGAAAAAAGTTGTTGGAAATGATTGATGATTTGTGCTTCTCGAGTAAAAGAATGAATAGAAGGTTTAAAAGAAGAATCACGATTATAATAATTTAAATTCTGTTGATTTTCAAATTGATTTTCATTTGGGTTCATTTTGGAATGAGAAATATAAAAATCAACAATTTCTCGAATTTGGTTAATCATTTTTTCCAATGAAACTTGTGATTTTGTTCGATTTGAATTTCTTAAAAGTCCTCTAAATGAATTTTGAAAAGATTCAATTGTACTTGTTAAAATTGAAAATTGATTTGCATCATAAAGACTTGCTCGATTTAATTCTTTAGAAACTTTTTGTTGGAAATCTCTCAATTTTTTCATATTCGCAATTGCTTCTTGCCAACTGTTTAATCTTTGCTTGATTTGGTTTGATTTGTAATCAAAAACACTTGTGTTTTGCTGATATAAGTTTTTAGTGAAAAAATTCATTTGATTTTCATTATCAAAATCAAGTGGTTCAATCAATGAAAAAACTTCATCAAGAAATTTTTCATGTTCACTAACTTGCTTTTTCATTTTGCTAATTTTGGGGATAATCAAGGAATAATCATTCACTTTTAAACTTGATTGAACTGATTCCAAAATTTCTGTTGCTTGATTTGATTGATAATCTTGGGAATTTATTGCAGAAATATTTGATAAGAAATTTCGAGGTGATAATTGTTGATCATTTAAACTTTGACTGAGAACCCGAATTCTTTGATTTTGTAAATTGGGAGAGTTTTGAGAATTGACAAGGGATTTAAGAACTTGTGCTTGATCATATTTGGCTTGTTCTTGAACTGATAATCTCCTTCCTAAATTGGGTAATTGTTGTTGTTGTTGTTGTTGTTTTACTTGTTTTTTTTTAATTAATTTCTCAGAAATTTCTTGGTTTTCTTTCTTTAATTTCTCATTCTCATTATCAAGATCATTTATCTTATCTTTTAGCATTTGATTTTCTTGAATATATTGTTGATTCATTTTGTTTAATTCATCCATTTTTTGTTGAATACCAAAATTTTCTTGATTTAAATGTTGGATATTTTCTTCTTTTTGCTTCAAACTCTCTAATAACTCAACTAATCTTTGAATAAGACATTTTCTTTGCTCATTTTCATTTTGATATGATTCATTTGGAATTGTTTGGAATCCAAAATAATTTAATTGATCATTAACATAAAGCAAATCATATTTTGGTGCTGTTTCACTTTCATTATCTTCATTTGGATAAATAGTTTTTGCTTGTGTGAAGATTTGTTGCAATGAATCTGCAATTATTTTTCCTGCTTCTTTTTGTTTTTGTATTGTTGATAAATTGCTTTTTTCTTCGATCTCTTTTTTCTTTTGTGATTTTTTTCCTTTTTTTGAAAATGATTTATTAAGAGATCTAGAGACATTTCTTCTTTGATAATTACCATTAAATTTTGGGTGATGTTTTTCATAAGAATGGGGTTGTTGAATGATTTTTTGATTTTAATTTTGATTTTAGATTTTGATTTTGATTTTGATTTTGATTTTGATTTTGATTTTGATTTTGATTTTGATTTTGATTTTGATTTTGATTTTGATTTTGATTTTGATTTTGATTTTGATTTTGATTTTGATTTTGATTTTGATTTTGATTTTGATTTTGATTTTGATTTTGATTTTGATTTTGATTTTGATTTTGATTTTGATTTTGATTTTGATTTTGATTTTGATTTTGATTTTGATTTTGATTTTGATTTTGATTTTGATTTTGATTTTGATTTTGATTTTGATTTTGAAATTTTGATTTTGGTTTTCTGTTTCTAAAGGTGGTGCTGTTGGTTCAACTTGATGATGATAACTGTGAATTAAATGCTCATTCTGTATATATTCTTGTTTTGGATTTGATTGTTGATTTTCAATAAATTCTTTTTGATTTGACAAATTAATTCTTGAATTCATTGGAGAATTTTGCATTTTTCTTTTTAATAAATTTTCTTGTTTTTTTTCACTACTTTTTGATTGAATTTGATGGTCTTTTTCTTCTGTTTTGATTTGATCATCTTTATTTTGAATAATTGATTTTTTTCCAAATTCTTTGAATTGAATTTGTTCATTTATATTTTCATTATTTTCATTATTTTCATTATTTTCATTGATTTTATTGTTCGAATTATTAATATTATCACTTAAAAGTTCTTCTCCATCAAAATTAAATGTTTCTTCTTGAAAATTATCATCTGAACTTATCAAAAAATTTTCATCTAAATGAGTTAAATTTGTATTAAATGAATTTTTTTCTTGAATTAAAATTTTTTGATTTTGATTTTGATTTTGATTTTGATTTTGATTTTGATTTTGATTTTGATTTTGATTCATAATTAAAAAAAATTTTTTCGTTTTTGTTGTTTAAAAAAAAAAATGAAGAAATTAAAAATTAAAAATTAAAACAAAATTTTTTTTTATGATTAAAAAAAATGAAAAAATGAAAAACTTAAAAAAATTATTTTTTTTTTCATTTTTTTTTCCTTTTTAAAAATTTTGTTTTAAAATTTTCCTTTTTTCTTTTTTTCCTTTTTTTCCTTTAATGGCTTCTCATTTAATTTCAAAATTACTTATTTTTGTTTTTGGTTGGCTTATTCCTATTTATGTTTCACTTAAAAATGTTCAAACAAATCAAAAAGATAAAATTACAGTTTTATTTAAATATTGGGTTTTTTTTTCATCATTTAAAGCAATAGAAACATTTGGAGATTTACTTATTGCTTGGATTCCCTTTTATTTTTGGGCAAAATCATTAATGATAATGCTTATTTCAATTGAACTTTTTGTAAGAATTTATAAATAAAAAAATCAAAAAATAAAAACAATTACTTTTTAAATTGAATTAATTCTCAATTTATTTTAATTATTTCAATTTAAATCTTATTTTAATTAATTCATCAATTATTTTAATTATTTCATCAATTATTTTAATTATTTCATCAATTATTTCAATTTTAATTATTTCATCAATTATTTTAATTTTAATCTTATTTCAATATTCAATTTTTCAATTATTTCATCAAATAATTTTTAATTTTTCAATATTCAATATTCAATTTTCAATTTCAATTCAATATTTCAATATTCAATATTCAATTCGATTCATTCAATATTCAATTCAATTTCGATTCAATATTCATTTCAATATTCATTCAATTTCAATTCAATATTCAATTCAATATTCAATATTCAATTCAATTCAATTTCAATTCAATATTCAATTCAATATTCAATATTCAATATTCAATATTCAATATTCAATATTCAATATTCAATTCAATATTCAATTCAATTCAATATTCAATATTCAATATTCAATTCAATTCAATATTCAATATTCAATTCAATATTCAATATTCAATATTCATTCAATATTCATTCCAATATTCAATTCAATATTCAATTCAATTCAATTTCTTATTCAATATTCTTCAATTCAATATTCAATATTTAATATTCAATTCAATATTCAATATTGAATTTAATATTCAATTCAATATTCAATATTCAATATTCAATATTCAATATTCAATATTTAAATCAATATTCAATTCAATATTTAATATTCAATTCAATATTCAATTCAATATTCAATATTCAATTCAATTTAATTCAATATTCATTTAATTCAATATTCAATATTCAATTCAATATTCAATTTAATATTTAATTCAATATTCAATTTAATATTTAATATTCATTTCAATATTCAATTTAATTTATTTCATCAAATATTTTAATTTATTTTCCCTAATTTTTTATTTTTATTTATTTTTATTTAAATTTAATTAAAGATTTATAAACAAAATGAACAAACAGAAAAAATTCTTGATCTTGTTTTTCAACCAATTACAAAATTTGTAAATGATCATGAACCACAAATTGAAAAATTTTTAACTAAATATTATAAACAAGTTGTAACCATATTTGCAAAAATTTTAGATACATTAAAAGAAAAAGCAATTCAATATTCAACAACTACAAAAGAAAATGAAACAGAAAAAATTCAAAAGAAAACAAAACAAGAAAATAAAAAAAGAAACAAAAAAAGAAAATAAACAATCCAAATTTTTTTTTTTTTTTGCTCTTTTTTTTTTAAATAAAAATTTTTTTTTTCAAATATTTTTTTTTCATTTTTTTCTCTTTTCTTTATTTTCCTAAATTTTTTTTCATTTTTTAATTTTATTAATTATTTTATTAATTATTTAACGATGACTTCTTTTGCAATTGTAATTTTTCCATTTATTTCTCAAGAAGAAAATGAACTGACACTTCAAAAAGGAGATGTTGTAAAAATCCTTAAAGAACATGATTCTGGTTGGTTTATTGGTGAATTAGAAGATGTTGTTGGTTTTTTTCCAAAAGATTGTGTTAAAAATTTAAAAGAATTTGAAAATTTTCCTTTATTTGAAAATTATGAAAATGAAAATAATGAAAATGAAAATGAAAATGAAAATGAAAATCAAATTGAAAATGAAAATGAAAATAATCAAAATGAAAATCAAAATCAAAATCAAAATCAAAATCAAAATCAAAATGAAATTGAAAATCAAAATGAAAATCAAAATGAAAATCAAAATGAAAATAAAATTGAAAATCAAATTCAAAATGAAAATCAAAATGAAAATCAAATTCAAAATGAAAATCAATTCGAACAAAAATTAATTACTTCAAATATTTCAAGTAATTTTTTTCTTCTTTTTTGATTTTAAATTTTTATTCCTTTTAAATTTTCTTTTAGATGATCATCATCATATTCAAACTAATCCTCAAGAATATACATTTGAATTTAAAGAACAAAATTTCGAAATTCTTGTAAAAAATTTTTATTTAATTTGAATTTAATTTGAATTTAATTAATTATTTATTTAAAATTTACATTTTCAAAATTAGGATAATTTTAAATGGAAAAAATTATCATCAAAAAAATCAAAAATATTTAAAGTTAAAGAACCAACAAAAATGGGAAAATATAAAGGATTAAAAAAATTTTCACTTTATGAAATAATTCATGATGTAAAAAAATAATAAAAAATAATATAAATATAATTTTAAAATAATATAATTTTTTTAAAAAAATATAAATATAAGGATGTAATCGTCAAACAAAGATTTAAACATTTCCTTTGGATTAGAGAAAGAATGCAAACAAGATATAAATTAATTCCAATTCCAGTTTTACCTGAAAAACAAATTGGAGGAAGATTTGAGAAAAAAGTTTTGAACAAAAGAAGACGAAAATTAGAATCATTTCTTAATAGAGTTGCTCTTCATCCAGTTTTACAAAAATCACCGATATTCCTTCATTTTATATATGCACCTGATCATAAAAATTGGAAAATTGGGAAAAATTTAATTAGGAAAAAAATGAAAAATATGGAACCATTTTTGGATCATGTTATTTTTTCTCCAAATATTCAACTAAAAGAAACTCAAATAAAAGAGCTGTTTCAATTCCAAAGAATCAATATTGCATTTGATAAAAACATGCGCATTCTTGAGAATTTCGCTTCTCAAATGACAAATAATCACTACGATGAAATTTTTCACCTTTTTGACAAATTAGGGACAATTTTGGATTCAATCCATAAAACAAATTTCTGTTGGAAAATCAACACTATTCAAGAACAAACACAATGGAAAAACATGTTTAATTTGGTTTCTGAATGTTGCCAAAAAATATCTTATTTATGGAAACATAAAATGAAAAATGAAACTGAAAATTTTGTTGAACCAATTATGGATTATATAAAAGAATCACAAGTTATTCAAGAAAGTTTGGAATACTCACAAAAAAATAAAATATCACAATTTCTCGAGAAGAAATATCACATAAATTATCGAAATGAATTGAAAATCAAACAAGAAAAAGAATCAAAAGAAAATCTATCAAAAATTTCAATTGAAAATGATGATAAAAAAATTCAAAATATTGAATCCAAAAATAATATTAATATCATCAATAATATTAGCATTAATCAAAATCAATTTAATGAAAAGGAATCAAAACTTGCAAAAAATTTGATAATTTCTCTTACAGAAATTGATTTTTTTCATACTCAACATGCAAGTAGTTTCCAAAATTCTTTAAAAGATTTTGTTTCAAATCAAATTGAATTTCACAAACAAAATTCAAAATTAATCAAAGAAACTTTACAAAAAATTCAAATGAAAAAATAAAAATTTTTGCAAATTAAAAATTTCAATTCTTAATTTTTAGATTTTTAGATTTAAAATTTAAATTGAAAAAACGTATTTTTATTTAAAAAAATTTCAAAAAATATTTTTTTTTTCATTTTTATTTTTTCATTTTTCATTTTTTTACTTTATTTTTTTTTTTAAATTAAATTTAAATGCTTCCTTTTATTAAAATTGCTTTAAATGAAATTCAAGGAAAATCTGGAAATTCAAATAAATTTAAACCTTTAAGAAATTCTTGTAAAGAGGCTTTAGGTAAAAAATTTTTTTTTTGTTTTGATTTTTCAATTAAAAATGAGAATAAAAATAAAAATTAAAATTAAAATTAAAATTAAAATTAAAATTAAAATTAAAATTAAAATTAAAATTAAAATTAAAATTAAAATTAAAATTAAAATTAAAATTTTTTCTTTTAAAATTAGATTTTGCTCAAAAAACCAAGTAAAAATTAAAATTAAAATTAAAATTTAAAATTAAAATTAAAATTAAAATTTTTTCTTTTAAAATTAGATTTTGCTCAAAAAACCAAGTAAAAAAATCAATTTAAAACCAAAATTTAAAATTTAAAATTTAATTTTAAAATAAATTCTATTTAAATTTTCAGAAATAAATTAAAAATTATAAAAATAATTTCTTTTTTGAACCATTTCATTTAGCAATTAATTTCAAAAACTCAAAATTTATTACTGCTTCACTTAATGCACTTCATGTAAAATTTTAATTTAAAAATCAATTTGAAAATCAATTTGAATTTAAAAATCAATTTGAATTTGAATTTGAATTTAAAAATCAATTTAAAAAAATTTTTTCTTTCATTTTATTTAGAAAATGGCAAGTTATAATTATTTTACTCAAGATTTTTATTTTCCTGATAATAATTCTCAACGAATTGTTGATATTGCAATTGATGATATTATTCATTGTTCAAATTTATCAGATGAAATTACAAAATTAAAAGCAATTCAAGTAATAAATTATTAAAATTTATTAAAAATTTATTAAAAATTATTAAAATTTTTCTCTTTTAGACTTTATTTGAAATTGTTATAAATAAAAAAGTTGAAATTCGTGGAGAAAGTTTATTAAAAATTACAAAAACATTTTTTGCAGTTTATACACAAAGCAAAAATCAAAATAATCAATTAACAGCAAAAGGTCTTTTAGTTCAATTAGTAAATGCTGTTTTAAAATTTGATCCAAGCATGACAAAAATAAATCAAAATCAAAATCAAAATCAAAAAAAGAAAGAAAATCAAAATTTAAAAAATAATGAAAATCAAAATGAAAATGAAAATGAAAAAAATTTAAATCAAAATCAAAATCAAAATCAAAATCAAATAACAAAACCTCAAGTTATTGATGAAGATAAAAATATTAAACTCAAAACTAAAAAACATCAAAAAAATAACTTAAAAAAAGATAAATTAATTCAAGATAATTCAAGAGAAATATCACAAAACGATATTCAAGATGGAGGTTTAATTCTTTCTTATTTTTGTAAAGAATCTTTAAAATCAAATTCAGAAAGTCTTCGTGGAAAAATTTTAAGTTTGGAGCTTTTAAATCAAATGGTATTGAATAGTAGTATTGAATTTCATTCATCTCAAGATTTCATTTTGAAAGTTAAACAAGAATTATGTGTTTCTGTTTTAAAAAATGGAGTTTCTTCAACAATTCCTGTTCTTAAAATTGTTTATTCTCTTTTCAATTCCTTATTCAATATTTTTAGATATTATTTGAAAGTAAAAAATATTTTAATTTTAATTTTAATTTTAATTTAAATATTAATATTTCTTTTTAAAAAAAAAAGAATGAAATTGGAGTTTTTTTGAATAATTTCCTTCAAATTCTTGAAAGTAAAAATAGTACATATCAACAAAAGGGATATTTACTAAAAACCTTTTTAAATATATGCAAAGATCCACAAAATATCGTTGATATCTTTGTAAATTATGATTGTGGAACAAAAACAATATCATCAAGTATTTTTGAACGATTAGTTCAAATATTATCCAAAATGTCTCGTGAAATATATAGACAAGAAATGGAAAATTGGATGACAAATGAACAACATGCATCACTCCGAAAATTTTGTTTGAGAATTTTATTTACAATTACAAAATCAACAATGCTTTGGAGTGAAGATTTGGGTTTAAATGAAAATGAAATGAAATCAAAAGGAAAATTAAATGATCCAAAACATCCTTCTGATTTTTCAACTACAGAAGATGAATTTTCTGAAATACAAATACCTCATCAAAGTGAATCACAAAATGAGGACAAAGAAGACCAATTTCAATTTGAAAATCAGAAAATTACTGATGATAATGTTAATATTGATGATGATGATGAAGTTCATATTGCTAAAAATAAGGTTTCTTCTCAACTTAGATTATCTTCTTATCATTTAAAAAGTTTTATTGGAAAAAAAGAAAAATCACAATTAAATGTGAAATTACCTGAAACTCTTGAAAAACAATTTGAAGATAAAAAAATATTTGAACAAGGAATTGAATTGTTTAATCGTTCTTCTCGACGAGTAAATTTAATTAAATTAAATTAATTAAATTAAAATATTTATTTAAAATCAAATCAAATCAAAAAAAGGGAATTGCATTTTTAATTGAAAATAATCAATTAGAAAATACAGTTGAAGCAATTACAAATTTTATGAGAAACACAGAAGGTTTAAGCAAATTACAAATAGGAGAATATTTAGGAAATCCAAATCCTTTTTGCTTACAGGTTTTACATAATTGGGTTGATACATTAGATTTTACAGGAATGGATTTTTATTCAGCGTTAAGAAACTTTTTATTAGGATTTCGACTTCCAGGAGAATCACAAAAAATAGACAGAATAATGGAAAAATTTTCAGAGAAATTTTGTCAAAATAATCCACATATTTTTTCAAGTGCAGATACTGCTTATGTAATGGCTTATGCTGTTATTATGCTTCATACTGATGCACATAGTTCTAGAATTAAGAATAAAATGACAAAAGAAGAATTTATTTCTAATAATAGAGGAATTGATTCTGGAAATGATCTTCCTCCTGAATTTCTTTCTAAAATTTATGATGATGTTATTTCTATTGAAATGAAAATGGATGGTGATGAAAAAGAATTTCATCTTTCTCAAAGAGATGGTAGAAAAATTTAGAAAAAATTTCTAATTTCAAATTTCAAAAAATTTAATATTTTCTTTTTTATAAATTATTTAGAATTTTTAACTCCAAAACAAAAAGTTGAATTATTTCTTCAAGAAAGTGAAAAAATGATCCAAAAATCTCAAGAACTATTTAATCAACAAACATTATTTAATGATCCTTTATTTTATACAGCAACTCATGTTGCTCATGCAAGACCAATGTTTGAAATTGCATGGAGAGATATTTTAGCTTCTTTTTCATCAATACTTGAAGAAACTGATGATATAAAAATTGCTAAAGAATGTCTTGCTGGTTTTAGATATGCTATTAAAATTGCAGGATTATTTTATATGGATTTAGAAAGAAGTATTTTTGTTAAATCATTAACAAGCTTTACTTTATTAAGAAGCACAGCTGAAATTAAACCTAAAAACATTGAATCAATTAAAGTATTAATTAGAATTGCAATTTTAGGTAGAAATTCATTTAAATTAAATTTTAATTTTAATTTTAATTTTAATTTTTTAATTTTAATTTTAATTTTAATTTTAATTTATATTTTAATATTTTTAATATTTTTAATAGATGGTAATTATTTGCAAGATAGTTGGTTTGAAATTTTAAAATGTCTTTCTCAACTTGAACAATTTCAAGCTATCGGTTCAAGTTCAAATCTTTCAGAAGAATTAAGAAAAAGTACAAATTTAATGATTGGAACTACTTCTGAACAGTAAATATATAAATAAAATAAATTAATAATAAATTAATAATAAATTAATAATATATTATTTTTTGTAATTCTAGAATACCTAAATCTAAAACACCACAAAAAAAACCACAAATCAAACCAATTGATTCAAAACAACTTGAAGAAATCAACTCAAGAAATTTAGTATCAAAAATCAATCCAATTAGTATTGATAGAATATTTACAAATACAGCAAAATTAAATGATGAAGCAATTATTTATTTTGTGAAAAGTTTATGCAAATTAAGCAAAATTGAAATCACATCCTCAACAGAACCTTGGATGTTTTCATTGAAAAGATTAATGGATGTTGGATATTATAATCTTCATAGAATTAGAATAACATGGAAAAAAATATGGAAATATATTTCAAGACATTTAAATGAATTTGGTTGTCATGAAAATTTAAAAGTTTCAATGTTTGCAATAAATAGTTTAAGACAATTATCAACAAAATTTTTGGAGAAGGATGAATTAACAAACTATCATTTTCAACAAGAAGTTTTATTACCATTTCATTATATCGTTCTGAATCAAAAAATAATGGATTTGAGAAATTATGCAGTTGAAAGTATTGATAAAATTATTCGTGCAAGTTCCAAAAATATTAGAAGTGGTTGGAAATCTGTTTTTATGGTTCTTCAATCAGCTTCTAAAGATCAAGACTCTGTTTTATCTTCTGCATTCCAAACACTTTCATTTATTGCAAAGGATTATTTACCACTTATTTTTGTTGAGAAATGTTTTTCTGATTTTGTTTCAACTTTATCACTTTTTTCCCAAAACACAAAAAATATGGAAATTGGTTTATCTTCCATTGATCTTTTTGAATCATTTGCAAATCAATTCATCAAAGAAAATTCAAAGAATGAAAATATCAAAATATTTCAAACACAAGATGATTTTCAAAACGAAAATGTTCCAGTTTTGCAAAAATTTGATAATGATTTTTCACAACAATTTTGGTTACCTTTATTTAGCAATCTCCTTAAAACAATCACATCAATACATACAAATGTTCATGTTAGAAACAAATCACAACAAATTCTTTTCAATATCTTCAAACAAAATGCAAATCTTTTCACTTCAGAAATTTGGAAAGAAATTTTCCAATCAATAATTTTCCCAATGTTTGAATATCAAGACGAAGAAAGAAAATCAGCAAAAAGACGAAGAAAAGAATGGATCGAAACTACATGTGTTAAATTGATTGAAGGAGTTGGAGAACTTTTTATTAATTCATTTGATGATATTTCATTTTTATTAACAGAATATTTTGAATTGATCAAAAATATAATTTTCCAACATGCTGAAGCTTTAGTTACAGCAAGTGTTTCATCTTTAATCAATCTAATCAAACAAAAAAGTAATACATTTACAACAGGAATCATGAATTGGATTTGTAAATTTGTTACCGAGCTTTTGAATTTAACAACTCCTCATCAATCTGAGTTTGAAATCCAAGAACCAAATCAAAATGTCAAAGAAAATCCAAAAAGTGAAAAGCAAATTATCAGAGATTTTTCAAAAAATACTGTTTCTTCAATCATAGAAAATGTTTTGGAATCTCAAAAAAATGAATTCATTTTGAAAGAAAAAGAAGAACAAGAAAAAAATCTTATTGAAAACAACGAAAATTTATCAATAACACAACTACTTTCAAGACAAACAATAACATCTATTTTTGAAAATATTTTCTCTCAATATGATTTCCCAAAAGATCAAGAAGCAGAAAGTGATGAGAACAAAGATGGAGTTAGACATAAAAGAATCAAACCTCATCGAAGAAGAACTCATCGATCAGAAAAAAAGCAAAATAAAATCAAGCAAAAATTCAACTTTTTAAAAACCAAATGTGTTGCTCAATTAAATTTGATTCAAGCAGCTTATGATTTAATAGCAGTTGGATTGGATAAATTGGATGTGGAAGAAATTAAGAAACTTATCAAAACTGTGAATCAATCATATAAAGCAGCAAAATCATTTAATGAAAATATGGTTTTAAGAATAAGACTTTATCGTCAAGAATTTACTCAACAACAAATCCCTAATTTACTTAAACAAGAAACTTTAGGAATTCAAGTTCTAATTAGTATTTTGTTTGTTTTATATGATCCTCGAAAGAATATTGAACCAAAATTTGAACCAAAATTAATTCAAGAATTATTATTTAAAATTTTAAGAAAATTATGGAAAAAACATTTAATTAAAATGAAGTTTCAAACAATAACAAACTACAAAGAAAATTTAAATCAAAATGAAAATGAAAATTTAAATCAAAATCAAAATCAAAATGAAATTCAAAATGAAATTGAAAATCAAATTCAAAATGAAATTGAAATTCAAATTGAAAATGAAATCCAAATTGAAAATGAATTTACAGAACAAGAAAATATATTAATTTCTCAAGCAAAACATTCTGAAATTATTTTTTGGGATCCAGTTCTAATTTTTTCTTTTAAAAAAATTCTTGAATTAGAAAAAGAATCTTTTATTAAAATTACAAAGATTGCTTATAATGAAATTTTAAGTTTATTTAAAAGTAGAAATATTTATCTTAGAAATGAATTGATTCAAGTTTTTCAGAAATTTGGAAATCTTTTAAATCTTTTTTTAAAAGAAAATGAAAAAGAAAATTTAAAAGAAAATTTTTTAAAATAAGAAGAAACAAATTAATTAATTAATTATTTTTCTTTTCTTTTCTTTTCTTTTTTTAAAAATAAAAAAATTAAAAAATTTTTTTATCATTTTTAAAAATTAATTAAATTGAATTTTTTGTTTAAGAAAATAAAGTAATTTGCATGCTTGTTCAAGTTTTTGATGATATTTTTCACATTTCTGTTCATGTTGAAATTTAAATTGTTTTTTTTGTTGAGAAAATTTTTCAGAATTTTCAATAATAATTTTTTCTAAATCTTGAATTTTTGATTCAAGAAGAGATTTTTGATTAGAAACAATTTGTATTTGAGAATAATAATTTTGATTTTCAAGAATTAAAGAAGAATTTTGTTTTTCAATTTCTTTGATTTTAGATTCATAATTATTAATCAATTTAGATTTTTCAAAAGAGGATAAAGAAGTTGAATTTAAAGTATTATCAAGTTTTCTTTCCAGCAATTGTATTTCTTGGAACAAATCGTTTTTTTCTTTTAAAATTCTTGAGTTTTCAAGTTCCAATGATTTTAAGTTTTCGGATAATTTTGAATTTTCGTTATTTTTTTCTTCAATTTTGGCTCTAATTTCCTGGAAATGTTCTTTATATTTTTCAAATGCTTTGTAAATATTCTTGCTTTCTTCATTTACTTTTGAATATTTTTCTTGTGTTTGCTGGAGTTTCTTGTCTGTTTTTTCTTTTTCTGTTTGCAATTTATCGAGAAAATTTGATTTTTCCTCATTTTCAATTTGTAAATTTTGAACTTGAGATTGAAGTTGAGAAACGGATTGTGATTTTTTTTGGATCTCCAGATTTAATGTATCAATTTTGGCTTGTTTCGTTTTCAATAAATCGGATGCCTCGTCAATTTTTGATTGAAGAAACTGGATTTGGCGCTGATTTTCATCTTCAGATAAAATTTTTTTAATTTGGTTTTCCAAATCTTTGGAAGATTTTTTGAATTGTTCAATTTGATATAAGTTCTGGTTTATGTTTTGATTTAGACTCATAATTTCATCGTTTTTGGAGTCGATTTGGTTTTTGAGTAATTGTATTTGTGTTGAAAAATGGAAGTTTTTATTTTGAGATTGAACCTCGTTTTTTGGAACAAGTTGATTTTTGATTTGGTCGATTTGTGATTGAAGATGATTGACTTGAAGCAGCAAATTTTCATTTTGCATTGTTATCTTTTGGTTTTCCTTTTTGGATTTCTTGTATTTTTCGTGGTAATGCTGGATTCTTTGTTTCAAGTTTGATTCCTGATTGATGATATTCTTTGTGATTTCTGATCGAGATTGAAGACTTGTGAATTCCAACTCCAAGTTATTGAAATCGTGGTTGAGCTTGTTGATTTTTTGTTCGTATTCCTTTTGGATGATCATTTTATCTTGTTCTTTGGATTTCTCAATGTTTTTTAAATGCGAAAGTTGCTCTTCAACTCTTTTTAAATTTTGAGAAAGAACTTCTTTTGATTTTTTTGTTTCTTCGAGCTCTGATTTAAGATAAGAATTTGTGTTAATTTGTTGCTGCAAATCCTCCTCTATTTTTTGCATTTCGGAAAGATATTGAGTCTCTTTTTGTTGGTATTCCGAAATTTTCTTATTAAAATTCTCATTTTCATTTTGCAAAAAATTAAACACTTTTTCAGCTTCATTAACTTCATTGAGAAACTCTTTCTTCATACTTTGATACTCAATGATTTCGTTGTTTTTTTCTTGAATCTTTTTTTCTTGCTCTTCGAAATACTTTCGATACTCATTATCCATTTCTTCCATTTCCAATTGTTTTTGGTTTTGAATATTTTTTAATTGATTGATTAAATCATTTAATTTTTTATTTTCATTAAAAGAATTTTCCAGTTTTTGATTTAGATTTTGAATTTCCAAAGATTGAGAATTAACGTAATCAATTAATTGGTTATAAATTTTATTTGATTCTTCAAATTCTTGTTCTTTTTCTTGGATTTGTTTGTGGATTTGATTCAGAACTTCTTTTGTTTTTTGTTTTTCATTCAATTCTTCTAAATATAATTGATAATAATAATGAACTTTATTTTTTAATTGTTGAGTTGATAAATTATTTCCAATCAAATCAAAATCAAAATCATTTAAATTTCTATTTAAATTTCTATTTTCTATTTGAGTTTGATTTAAAATATTTGAATTGTTTTGATTATTTTTATCATTCATTTTTTTTTATTAAAAAAAAAAAATAAAAAGAAAAAAATGAAAATTTGAAATGAAAAAAAATTTTTTTCTTTTTTCTTTTCTTTTTTCTATTTTTGATTTTGTTTTAGATCCGATTTTCTAAATGCTTTTTGAGGAATTATAAATTTAAGAAATCGATGGCAAACTTTGAGTTTTGCAGAAAGAAAACCTGCCATTTCTCCTTCAGTTTCAATCAAAACATTTTTTGTTGTAATTGATTTTAGATCTAATTCAAATTGTTTTTCATCAAAAGTATAAAATTTTTTTTTTATTTGAGAATTTTGTTTGAAATTAATTTTTGGATCTATATCGATATCTTCATCATCATCATCTTCAGAAAAAGAAGTATCAGTTTCTAAAAGGATATCATTTTCATTTTCATTTTCATTTTTTAATTGATTTTTTAAATGATTTTTTAAATTGATTTTTTAATTGATTTTTATTTTGATTTTCATTTTGATTTTGATTTTGATTTTCATTTTGATTTTGATTTTTATTTTTATTTTGATTTTGATTTTGATTTTGATTTTGATTTTCATTTTGATTTTGATTTTCATTTTGATTTTGATTTTTATTTTCATTTTCATTTTTATTTTCATTTTGATTTTCATTTTGATTTTGATTTTCATTTAGATTTTGATTTTTATTTTGATTTTTATTTTGATTTTCATTTTGATTTTGATTTTGATTTTGATTTTGATTTTTATTTTCATTTTCATTTTGATTTTGATTTTTATTTTCATTTTCATTTTGATTTTCATTTTCATTTTCATTTTCATTTTGATTTTGATTTTCATTTTGATTTTGATTTTTATTTTGATTTTGATTTTGATTTTGATTTTGATTTTGATTTTGATTTTGATTTTCATTTTGATTTTTATTTTCATTTAGATTTTGATTTTGATTTTGATTTTGATTTTGATTTTGATTTTGATTTTGATTTTGATTTTGATTTTGATTATTTTTTTTATTTTCATTTTCATTTTCATTTTCATTTTGATTTTCATTTTGATTTTTATTTTCATTTTGATTTTGATTTTCATTTTGATTTTGATTTTGATTTTGATTTTGATTTTCATTTTGATTTTGATTTTCATTTTTATTTTTATTTTCATTTTCATTTTGATTTTTTGATTTTGATTTTGATTTTGATTTTGATTTTGATTTTGATTTTTATTTTCATTTTGATTTTTATTTTCATTTTGATTTTGATTTTGATTTTTATTTTGATTTTGATTTTGATTTTGATTTTCATTTTGATTTTTATTTTGATTTTGATTTTGATTTTGATTTTGATTTTGATTTTGATTTTGATTTTGATTTTGATTTTGATTTTGATTTTGATTTTTATTTTGATTTTCATTTTGATTTTGATTTTCATTTTCATTTTTTATTTTTCATTTTGATTTTGATTTTGATTTTGATTTTGATTTTGATTTTCATTTTGATTTTGATTTTCATTTTGATTTTTATTTTCATTTTGATTTTGATTTTCATTTTGATTTTCATTTTGATTTTGATTTTCATTTTTGATTTTCATTTTGATTTTGATTTTGATTTTTATTTTGATTTTGATTTTGATTTTGATTTTGATTTTTATTTTGATTTTCATTCTGATTTTGATTTTGATTTTTTAAATGATTTTGATTTTGATTATTTTCATTTTCATTTTCATTTTCATTTTCATTTTCATTTTCATTTTCATTTTCATTTTCATTTTCATTTTCATTTTGATTTTGATTTTTATTTTTATTTTTATTTTGATTTTGAATTTTTGGATCATCTTTTATTTGATAATTTGGATTGACATATTTCAATGCATCTTTTGGAACAAGCATTTCAATCTTTTTACATCTGAAAGAAAAAACATCATTCATTGTAACATGATTTCCCCAACTCATTGAAATAATAACTTCAGCAACATCTAAAACACCCATTTCCTTAACATAGCAAACATCAAATAAGCCATCAACCATATTTGCTGTTGGAGCAACTTCTTTTGATGATCCAAAAGTACTTCCATTAGCAACTGCAACCATCATCATTGGTTCTCTTTTAAATTCACTAAATTCTTCTTTATTTGATTTTTGATTTAATTTTTGATTTAATTTTTGATTTAATTTTTGATTTAATTTTTGATTTAATTTTTGATTTGATTTCTGATTTGATTTTTGATTTGATTTTTGATTTAATTTCTGATTTGATTTTTCATTTGATTTTTGATTTGATTTTTGATTTGATTTTTGATTTAATTTTTGATTTGATTTTTGATTTAATTTTTGATTTAATCTTTGATTTGATTTCTGATTTGATTTTTGATTTAATCTTTGATTTGATTTCTGATTTGATTTCTGATTTGATTTTTGATTTGATTTTTGATTTGATTTTTGATTTAATTTTTGATTTGATTTTTGATTTAATTTCTGATTTGATTTTTGATTTGATTTTTGATTTGATTTCTGATTTAATTTCTGATTTAATTTTTCATCTAATTTTTGATTTGATTTTTGATTTAATTTTTGATTTGATTTTTGATTTAATCTTTGATTTAATTTTTGATTTGATTTTTGATTTGATTTTTGATTTGATTTTTGATTTGATTTTTCATCTAATTTATTATCTTCTTCAATAAGTGAAAATTCTTGTTCTTCACTATCTAATCTTCTTTTTGGATCAACTGAATCAGGTCCTACAAATCGATAAAATATTGCTGGAACTGACCAAACAAATGCAAGAAAAAAAATTACTATTGGATAAGATAATCCTCCAAAAAATTTTCCAAATTTATGAAGATAATATCCAGTAAGAGCAGTTCCTAATTTAGATTTAGATTTAGATTTATATTTAGATTTATATTTAGATTTAGATTTATATTTAGATTTATATTTAGATTTATATTTATATTTAGATTTTGATTTAGATTTATATTTATATTTAGATTTATTTTTATATTTATATTTATATTTATATTTATATTTATATTTATATTTAGATTTATATTTTTATTTATATTTATATTTAGATTTAGATTTAGATTTATATTTACATTTATATTTATATTTATATTTATATTTATATTTATATTTATATTTATATTTATATTTATATTTATATTTATATTTATATTTATATTTAGATTTAGATTTAGATTTAGATTTAGATTTAGATTTAGATTTAGATTTATATTTATATTTTTATTTATATTTAGATTTAGATTTAGATTTAGATTTATATTTTTATTTATATTTTATTTATATTTGATTTTTATTTTATATTTATATTTTATATTTATATTTAGATTTAGATTTAGATTTATATTTATATTTAGATTTATATTTAGATTTTTATTTAGATTTTGATTTATATTTAAATTTATATTTAGATTTATAATTAGATTTAGATTTATATTTATATTTATATTTAGATTTATATTTAGATTTAGATTTTTATTTAGATTTTGATTTAGATTTATATTTAGATTTATATTTAGATTTATATTTAGATTACAAACCCCCAAAAGAAGCAATATTAAAAAAATAAGTCAACATTGGATTTCCAAATTCATCATGAGATTTACATTTGCCGATATCAACATAACCACACATACCATTAAGAATAGCAATTAAACATTCATCAAGAGAAATTTTAGGATTTTTTCCAAAGCAAGAGACACTATCTGAAGCAGTACCGATAGGTAAAATAGCAAAAGCAAGATTAGGGATTTTTTTTCTGTTTTTTTTTGTTTTTTTAATTAAAGAAGCGATCTCTTTTGTTGTTCTCATTATTCCGTTGAGGACTTCATTAACTGTTCCATCCCCTCCTGCTGCACATATTGTTGTATAACCTTCTTTTATAACCTCGTTTGTTAAACTTATTGCCTCTTTTGCTTTTGTTGTTTTCCTTATTGTATAGTTCTTAAATAATTGCTTTACTTTTTCTTCTATTTTTTCCCATTTATTTTTTGCTTTTCCATTTCCTGCTTTTGGATTAACTATAAATGCTACTTTATTTGTGTTGAATTTTTGTACTCGAATTCCTTCTAGTTCTTTTGTTGTCATTTTGGGAAAATGTTTTTCTTTTTGTTGATTCAGTTATTTATTTTTTTGATGTTTTTGAATTTTTTGATGGAGTTAATTTTTTAATTTAAAAGAAAAACAAATGAATTTAAAAATAAATTAAAAAATGAATTTAAAAATAAAAATGAAAACAATTTTTCGAAATAAAAAAATTTTTTAAAAAAGAAAAAAAAAAAGATCAAAATTAAAATAAAACCCTTTTTTTTCCTTTTTAATTTTTTTTAAATAAACAAAATAAAAATTAATTTAAATTTAAATTTTGTTTTGTTTCCTTTTTTTGTTTTAATTTTTATTGAGAAAAAAAAAATAACATTTCAAAAGAAAAAGAAAAAAAGGGAATAAAAAAATTGGTTTTTTTTTTTAATTCAAGAAAGTATTTAATTTCATAAATTTTTTTGAAAAACTTGGATAATGATTTTCAAGTGGAATTGAAGGAAGTCTTTTTTTTTGATTTTTTTGTTGATAAAGAATATTGTCAAGTTTTTTTTCAACCCAAAATTTCCATTCATGGAAAGGAATTTGTCTAGAACAAATTTGAAGAAAAAATCTATGAATATCTTTAGGGGTAATTTTTAAAGTAATTGGATTTTCAATTTGAGATACTTCTAAATGAACTTTTGTTGAGATCACAAGAAGATAGAAAAAAACTTCACAAACTATTGATGAATCTAATAATTCTTCAGAAATATCTTGGGTTTCTTTCTTGACAATTTCTTTCTTGACAATTTCATTAATAATTTGTTTTGATTTTTTTTCAAGATCTTTATCAGGAAAAGGTGTACTGTTATGAATATTGTTATTGTTATTGTTTTTGTTTTTGTTTTTATTATCAATTTCGTTTTCATCAAAATTATCTACATCAGTGTCAGTCATATCAGAATCAGCTGTTTCATATGAACTGTCATGATCAACTTGATTTGAATAAGGTTGAATTTCAATTAAATTATCAAAATCAACTTCATTGTCTTGTTTTTGGTTAAATTGATTTTTTTCTTTTTTTTCAATTTCGTTGTCTTGTTTTTGTTCAATTTGATTTTCTTTTTTCTCAATTTCATTGTCTTGTTTTTGTTCAATTTGATTTTTTTCTTTTTTTTCAACTTCATTGTCTTGTTTTTGTTCAATTTGATTTTTTTCTTTTTTTTCAACTTCATTGTCTTGTTTTTGGTTAAATTGATTTTTCTTTTTTTCTCAATTTCATTGTCTTGTTTTTGGTTAAATTCGTTTTCTTTTTTTTTTTGAATTTCATTTTCTAGTTTTTGATTAAATTGATTTTGTTTCTGATTCAATTGATTTTGAATTTGACTTATTCTCTTTTTTTGAATTTCATCTTTTTTCTTTTGGAATGGATCTTCAATATTTAATCCTTTCTTTTTATCGCTTTGGACTTGAGGTTTAGTTTCAGGTTGAGGTTGATTTCCAGTAAGAATATCGAAATCCAAATTACCATGAACACTCAATCTTGTAATTTGTCTAGAAAGGGCTCTAAATTGTTGTTTTGTAAGCATTCCTTGGAGTTCATCAAACAAATTGCCTTTAATCAAATTACCATAAATCCTGCTTGTTTCTCTATCAAGAACTCTACTTTTTGTTCTTCCTGTTTGAGATTCCATTTTTTGCAATTGATTTCCAAGTTCGTCTGAACGATCTCTGTAAAAATTAAGCAATCTTTTCTTTTCCGCAAGTTGCTTTTTAAGCCGCAAAATTTCTTCAGCCAAAAGATTTCTTTCATTGAATAAGTTTTCTTTTTCTTGTAAGTCTTTCAAGTGCGATTCTTCTAGTTTTTGGATTTGCAAACTTTGTTTTTTAATTATTTCATGAAGTTCATCCGTTTTTTGTTTGAATTCCAAATCAAGTTTTTTCAAAGTATCAGTTAATCCTTCATTTTCTTTATCCATGTCCATATAATATTTCTTATATTTTTCCTTTTCTGTTAATATCTCTTCAATTTCCGCTTCTTTTTTCTTGATTTTATCCATTAAATCTTGGTTTGATAATGAAAGTGTTTGATTTTGTTCTTGTAAATGTACATTTTCTTCAAAAACATTTTCGTTTTTTTGCAATTTTGTTTGAAGCACTTCAACTTGTTCATTTAAATGATTAACTTCTGATGAAAGTAAATTATTATCTTCATTAAGTTTAGAATTACTTTCTCTTATTTTTTGTAAATTTTTTTCTTGTGAATCATAAGCTTTTTGTAAAACTTCATAATTTTCTTCAAGATTTTGGATACTTTTTTCTTTTTCAAGTAATTCTTGTTCTTGTTCTTGGTATTCAAATTCTAAATTCATTACTTCAGTTATGAAACTATTTTTTATCATAAATTTTTTTTTAACGGTTAATTTTTGATTAAAAAAAAAAATGAAAAGGAAAAAAAAAATTAATTTTTATTTTTTTAAATTAAATTTATTTTTAATAAGAAAGGAGAATTAAAGAAAAAAAATTGTTTTTCTTCTTTTTTTTTTTATCACAATTTATCTTTTATTTTCATTTAATTTAATTTAATTTTCTTTTCTTTTTTTCTTTTCTTCATCATCACTTGAAGAAAAAGTAAAACTACTTGTTTCACTTGTATCAGTCCAACTATTTGAATCATTTGAATCACTATCAATTTCAATAGGAATTTCATTTTCAGAAGGAGCTTTTAAAGGAGATTTTTGATTTTGATTTTTAAATTGATTTTGAAATTGATTTTGATTTTGATTTTGATTTTCAAATTGATTTTGATTTTGATTTTGATTTTGATTTTGATTTTGATTTTGATTTTGATTTTGATTTTGATTTTGATTTTGATTTTGATTTTGATTTTGATTTTGATTTTGAATTTGATTTTTGATTTTTGAATTTTGATTTTGAATTTGATTTTGATTTTGATTTTGATTTTGATTTTGATTTTGATTTAAATTTTTTGAAATTTGGAATAATGGTTTTTTTATTTGATATAAATTTCCTCTTCTTCCATAATTTGTTCCTCTTTGATATCTTCTTCTATCAAATGGAAGTTTTAATGATTCTGCAATTTCCTGAGTGGATTTACGTTGAATAACAATTTCAGGATCATCTTTAACTCCCGAAAAAGAAACACTTTTTCTATTTGCTTTTTTTGGTTGATAAAATACATTTTTTTTATGGTTTATAATTGCTGGTTTCATATACTTCATTTTTGCAATTTCTTGTTTTGATAAAGAATTTTCTGGAATTTTGAGATTCCTTTTTTTCATTTCTTCTTCTAATTTTATAAATGATTTATGTTTTTCTAATAATTCTTTTTGAGCTTTTTCAAATTGTTCAATAAAAGCATTATCTTCTTTATTTTTTAAATCTAAATTATTTTCATTTTGATTTTGATTTTGATTTTGATTTTGATTTTGATTTTTATTTTGAATTTGATTTTGGATTTGATTTTGAATTTGATTTTGATTTTTATTTTGAATTTGAATTTGATTTTTATTTTGAATTTGATTTTGGATTTGATTTTCATTTTGATTTTTATTTTCATTTTCATTTTCATTTTCATTTTCATTTTCATTTTCATTTTGATTTTCATTTTGGTTTTGATTTTGATTTTTTGTTCCCATTAATAATTCAATTTCTTGTTTTTGTTGATGTATTTGACTTCCTTGAAATAACAATAATTTTTGATTTTCATCAAAATCTAATTGAAAATCACTTAAATATTGTTGATAAATTGAAATTTTTTCTTTTAATTGATGAATTTTTTCTTTTTTGTGTTTAATAATTTCTTTCAAATTAATTGGATTTTTTGAATCATTATTTTCTTCATTAAATTTTTTAGTTTGAGTAATCCATTCATCTTTTTGACGAATTTCTTCTCTTAATGAAAAATTTTCTTGAACCAAATCACTAACTTTTGTGAGTAAAGATTCAACAGAAACATCATTATTCGAATTTTTGATTTTATTTTTATTTTCATTTTTAAATTGATTTTCATTTTCATTTTCATTATTTTGATTTTGATTTTGATTTTGATTTTGATTTTGATTTTGATTTTCATTTTTAAATTGATTTTGATTTTGATTTTGATTTTTAAATTGATTTTGATTTTGATTTTCATTTTCATTTTGATTTTGTAATTGATTTTCATTTTGATTTTCATTTTGATTTTGATTTTGATTTTGATTTTGATTTTGATTTTCATTTTCATTTTCATTTTCATTTTGATTTTTAAATTGATTTTGATTTTCATTTTGATTTTCATTTTGATTTTCATTTTCATTTTTAAATTGATTTTCATTTTCATTTTTAAATTGATTTTCATTTTCATTTTTAAATTGATTTTGATTTAATTCGAGCTGATATTGCAGTTTTGATTTTTGAATTGAATTCTCGTTTGTATTTCTTAAATTTAGTGAATATTCTTTCAAAATATCTTTTGCTTCTTCAATAACTTTTTCTTTTTCTAATTTAATTTGAAGAATTTGTTTTTGAATATCATTTAAAACAGAATCCATTTTAATCAATTTTTGCTTTCTTTGTTTTTTTTGGGATTTTAATAATTGAACTTTAGCTTCTGCTTTAGCCATATGAAGTTTTGTTTCTAAAGTTTCATTTTCATAAAATTTAATAACAACTTCTTGAAGAAGATTCATAACAGAATCAATTTCTTCTTGAGTGCTATTTAATGTTAATGAATAAAGATGATTTTGAACTTGATTTTGTAATAAACTCCATTTTTTTGATTCATCTTCAACCATAATTTGCATTTGGAGTTCATCATTTTCTTCTTGTTTTGTTTGTTTAGATAAGATTTCTTTGTATTTTTTTTTTAATAATTTATATTTTTGTTGTAAAATCTTTTTCTGTCATTTAAATAATAAAATTTTAAATTTAAAAAAAAAAATGAATTCTTTTTTTAATTGAAAAAAAAACAAAATTTAATTTTAAAAAGGAAAAAATTTATTTCTTAAAAAGAAAAAGAAAAGAAAAAAAAAATCATTTTTGAGTTGAATTTTCTCTAAATTGAAGATAAAATTGTGTAAAAAAAATTTGTTTTTTCGTTATTATGTAAGTTTTTGAAAGTAAAAAGAAATGAAGCAAAAAAAAAAAATTGATGAAAAAAAAGAAACGAATTTGAAATTTAGAAAACCATTTTATGAGGGAATTGACCATTAGTTAAACTAAAAAGAGATTTAAGATAACGTTCAAGAAGTGGTTCTTTTTTGATTTCTTCTAAAATTGGTTCATCAATAATCTTTTGTCTGTCAAGTTTTTCTTGAGGAATAACTTTTTTTTCTTTCTTTTTCTTTTTTCCAACTTCTCCATCAAGAAGATCTTTTTCACTTTTTTCTTTTTCAACTTTTTCTTTCTTTTGTTTGAATAAATCATCATTTACTTCTTCTGGAATTTTCACATTTTCAATATTAATTTTGGTTTTAGTTGCAATAACATATCTTTGATTAGCTCTTGAAAGAAGAATTCCATTAATTGAATAAGGTCCTTTTAATTTTTAATTTTATAAATGAATTTAATTTTATAAACGAATTTTAATTTTATAAATGAATTTTAATTTTAAATTTATAAATGAATTTTAATTTTTATATTAATATTAATTTTAATTTTAATATTAATATTAATTTTAATATTAATTTTAATTTTAATTTTAATATTAATTTTAATTTTAATTTTAATTTTAATTTTAATTTTAATTTTAATTTTAATTTTAATTTTAATTTTAATTTTAATTTTAATTTTAATTTTAATTTTAATTTTAATTTTAATTTTAATTTTAATTTTAATATTAATTTTATAAATGAATTTTAAATTTTTTTACCTGTAACTAATAATAAACCAGATGGTAATTGTTTTAAAAAGACAACTCTTTTTCCTTTGTTTTTTCCAGTTAATAAAATAAGAACAGTTCCTTTTTATTTTTATAAATGAATTTTAATTTTAATTTTAATTTTAATTTTAATTTTAATTTTAATTTTATTTTTAATTTTAATTTTGAATTTTAATTTTTAATTTTAATTTTAATTTTTTAATTTTAATTTTTTAATTTTAATTTTTAATTTCGATTTTATTTTTAATTTTAATATTAATTTTAATTTTTAATTTTAATTTTTAATTTTTAATTTTAATTTTAATTTTAATTTTAATATTAATTTTAATTTTGATTTTATAAATGAATTTTAATTTTAATTTTAATTTTAATTTTAATTTTATTTTTGATATTAATTTCAAATTTATAAATGAATTTTGATTTTAATTGTAAAATTACCAGGTGTAATTGATTTTCTAAGTTTTGGTGCTTTTTTTATAATTTTTTGAGTTTTTGTTACACGTTTTTTTGGATAAAGTGAATATTGTTTATATAAATCTTTTTCTTTCTTTTTATCTACTTCCATTTCGTTATTAGAGTTGTTCACGTTTTCTGAATCATTTTCAATTAAGGTTTCTTGTTTTGTGGACATTCTCTAAAATAATTGAATAAAAAAAATGAAAAATAATTGTTTAATTTTAATTTTGTTTTTAATTTTGTTTTTGTTTTTGATTTTAATTTTAATTTTAATTTTGTGTTTAATTTTGTTTTTGTTTTTGTTTTTGTTTTTGTTTTTAATTTTGTTTTTGATTTTAATTTTGTTTTTGTTTTTGTTTTTGTTTTTGTTTTTGTTTTTGTTTTTGTTTTTAATTTTAATAAATTTATTGAGCAATTTGTAAAGAAAACAAAACTATGAATTAAATTATTTGTTTTTCTTTTTGTTTTTCTTTTTAAATTAATAATTAAAATTATTATTTTATATTTACATTCGAACAAGTAAAAATGAAAAAAATGAAAAAAAAAATTTTTTTTCTTTTTTTATTTTTTTTTTAATTTAATTTTTCTCCTTTTTTTTTTAATTTTAATTTTTTTCTCCTTTTTCTTTCTTTTTTTTTTAATTTAAATTTTAATTTGGATTTGATTGGAATTTAGATTGATTTTGATTGATTTGGATTTTGATTTTAATTTTAATTTGGAATTTGAATTTGAATTTGAATTTGATTGGAATTTAATTGGAATTTAGATTTGGATTTAATTGGAATTTGAATTTTAATTGGAATTTAGATTTGGATTAGATTTAATTGGAATTTAGATTTGGATTTAATTTTAATTTTTAGGAAAGTTTCGTTAAATAAAAAATAAAAAATTAAAAAATTAAAAAATCATTTTTTTCCTTTTTTTCCTTTTTTTTCCTTTTTAAATAATAAAAAAAAAAAGAAAATGAATGAAGACGAAGTTCCAGTTCAAATTCAAATTAGAAAACAATTAAAAGGAGTCTCAATTAAAATCGATGATTTGGTTTGAATTTATTTTAATTTATAATTTTTCTTTTTATTTTTTAATTTATAAAAAAAATTCGCATTCAAAAAAAAATTTAACAATAAAAAAAATTAGCCAAAAGAAGCATTAAATCACGAAAACCCTTATTTTAGAAAAACATTTCATTTAAAAAAAGGGAAACATCATATTATACTATTATTGGAAGAATGGTCAAAAGGTGATAAAGATAATACTATTGATAGATATATTAATATAACAAAAGCAACAACAATTAGTTTTAATGAAGATGGAGATTATGAAAATGGAGATGGATATTATGAAAATGAAGATGAAAAACAAGATGATTCAGATGAAGATGATTAGATGTTTCAGATGGTTTAGATGATTTAGATGATAATCAAAATGAAAATGAAAATGAAAATGAAAATCAAAATCAAAATCAAAATGAAAATCAAAATCAAAATCAAAACCAAAATCAAAATCAAAATCAAAATCAAAATCAAAATCAAAATCAAAATCAAAATCAAAATCAAAATCAAAATCAAAATCAAAATCAAAATCAAAATCAAAATCAAAATCAAAATCAAAATCAAAATCAAATTGAAAATGAAAATCAATTACAAAATCAAAATGAAAATGAAAACGAGATTAAAATTGAAAATGAAATTAAAAATCAAAATCAAATTGAAAATGAAAATGAAAATGAAAATCAAATTGAAAATGAAAATCAAAATCAAATTGAAAATGAAAATCAAAATCAAAATCAAAATCAAAATCAAAATCAAAATGAAAATCAAAATCAAAATCAAAATCAAAATCAAAATGAAAATGAAAATGAAAATGAAAATGAAAATCAAATTGAAAATGAAAATCAATTACAAAATCAAAATGAAAATGAAAACGAGATTAAAATTGAAAATGAAAACGAAAATCAAAATCAAATTGAAAATGAAAATCAAATTGAAAATGAAAATCAAAATGAAAATCAAAATCAAAATCAAATTGAAAATCAAATTGAAAATCAAAATCAAAATCAAAATCAAATTGAAAATCAAAATCAAAATCAAATTGAAAATCAAAATGAAAATGAAAATCAAATTGAAAATGAAAATGAAAATGAAAACGAAAATGAAAATGAAAATGAGATTAAAATTGAAAATGAAATTAAAAATGATGAGATTGATGAAATGCAGGAAAGAATCGATTTAGGATATTATATTAAAAAATCTAGCAAAGATATGTTAGCAATATTGTTTTTATTTAAGATTTTTGAGTTCTTTTTTTCATTTTTTAGAAAAAAAAAACCTGAACAAAGAAATGAGAACAAACCACAAGAAGAACCACAACAAAAACAAAAATTAAAAAGTATATCTCATATATTTCTGGAATTTTTCAAGCCTGTAGGAATGCTATTATTAACGATTCTTTTCGTATATCTTTCATTCATTTCGTTGGATTTATAAAAGAACTTATTTAATCAACAAAAATAAGTTGATTCACTCTATTTTTGAATTTTTTGGAAAATAATTAATTCAAACCAAAAATTCAAATCAAAAATTCTCAAATTTTTTTTTCCTAATTTTTCTTTTCCTTTCAAAAAAAAAATAATATAAAAAAAAAGAAAAAAATCTATTTCTGATTAATTAAAAACAAAAAGAAAATTGAAACAACTTCAACTTCATCATCAAGAATAGGTGTTTCTAAAATATTTAATTTTTCTGAAATTGTTGATTTTGTTTTTTCAATTATAGATTGATCAAATTTTGGCCATTTAATTTGGAAAGACATTTTAAAAAAAAAAAAAAAAAATGAAAAATGAAAAATGAAAAATGAAAAAATATTTTTTGTTCCACTTTTTTTATTTGATTTTTTATTTGATTTTTATTTTTTGATTTTTATTTTGATTTTTATTTTTGATTTTTTTTTGTTTTGTTTTTGATTATTTTCTTTTCGTTTTTTGAAGTAAAAATTCATAAAGATGAAAAGTATTTGCCATTAAAATCGTTTTTTGATTATCAAAATTATTTTCGATATTTTGATAAATCTTTGAATTCTTATCTTCAATCGAAAAAAGAATTAATGATTTAATTGGATAATTACTATTAATATTATTTCTTATTTTTTTGATAAATTCTTTTAAAACTTGGAAAAATTCAGGAATATTTAAATCTTTCAAACATTTTTCTACTGAAGAAATTTGGAATACTATCATTTCTTTTTTGAATTTGTCTGGAAGTTCTTTTAAAATAGTATTGAAATTATTTTTGAATTGATTTTGAAGAAATAGAAGATGTTTCATTTTAGAAAATTGACTGAATTTTTGTGCCTTTTCCAAAACATTGTTAAATTGAATACATCCCAAATCATTTTGTAAAAATTCCTTTATAGATAATTCTCCAAATTTTTGATTTTGATTTTGATTTTGATTTTCATTTTCATTTTCATTTTGATTTTCATTTTCAAAATTTTTGATTTTCATTTTCAATTTGATTTTGATATTCATTCTTCAAAATCGAAATGATAATAATTTCAATCATTTTCTTGCAAATTTCCCAAAAACCATAATATTCTAATTCTGTTTCAATTTCATCCCATTCAATCATTAACATATCCTCTTGATTCCACTTTGGATTATGAAGAAAACTACAATCAGTCTCTTTATATTCACCATAAAATTTGAAATATTCCATTTCTAAATCGAAAATTGTTAAATGGGTTAAATTTGAAAACTTTTGCTTAATAAACTCTTCTGCTCTATCAATATCAATACTGCTATTATAAGTGACGAAATCTGCAAATTCTCCAATATTAAATCTTATAAACCTGGTTGGATCTAAAATATGTGATGAAATGGGAAATTTGAATTTGGAACTTTGAACAGATTTGCCAAATAGATATTTAACAAAATAATTATGGATATGAATAAAATTTTCAATTAAAATTGGAACCATTAAGTTTTCATCATTTTTTCCTGGTAAACAAACACTAATAGGAGTTTCTTTATTAATTTCACTCTTAAATTTTTCAGATTTCATTTCTTTAACAACTGTTAGATATTTCAAAAAAGGTGCGCTTAGTTTCCAAAATCGCTTAAATTGAGAATAATTATTCCTTAGTTGAAAATTATCTTTTTCTTCTTCTAAAACTTTCGAAATGGTAATATCTTCAGATTCTAATTTTGTAATTTTTCCATTCAATTTTTCAACCAAAAAGCTTGAAAATTTCACAAATCCTTCAAATAAATTTAAAATTTCCAATTCTGTTACATTTGTAATTATAAATTGAACCCATGGATATTGGTTTTTTTGTCGATTTTGATAAAACAAATTCACAACAGGAAATAAAGTTGCTTTCTCAAACTCAAACAAATTAATACTATTTTTTGGTTGCTCCAAGCAACTTGACAATTTTCTCATTCTTTTCATAATATTATGGTGGTGCTGATTATAAACTGTTGAAAAAAGATTTTCGAATGCATCTCTTGCTTTTGTTTCCTTGAAGAAATCCTTTCTCAACAATAAATTTGGAATTTTTTGTTTCGAAATCAAATCCAAAATGTTGTGGTAATAAATCATTGATTGATAAATTGAAAGAGATAACAATCCTGCTAAAATTGATAAGTCATCCTCAATATGATCAAATAATTGCTGAACTAATTGAGTCTTGTTTTCAGGCTTGAAGACACACTCATTGATTATTCGAATGAAATGATCGCAAAATTTATCGCTCATTATCGCAACAGGAAGAATTGACAAATGAATAAATAACCGAATTATTCTGAAGATTATTGGATGCATTTTCCTGAGTGTGAGTCCCGGATTTTTATTGGGAAAACTTGAAACACAATATGATAAAGCGTTTTCGAGAAAAGCTTGATCAATTTTCTCTTTTATATTTGGTGACAATTCGGTTTTACAAAAGCCACACCAATTTTGTAATCTTTCATATAAAAACTTTGAAAAATTCAAATGTCTATTAGAACATAATGTCCAGGAACGATCTTCCTCTGTTATTTTTTGATAAAAAGGATGCACTCCCATTCCAGGCCAATACCAATTAGAAAGCTTATTTACTTTTATTTCAGCTTCTCCTGATTCAAATAAAAGATCTGAAGAAAACAAATAGTTGAATGGTTCTAGTTTTAAAGCTCCCAACATTTCAACAGAATGAATAACCATTTTGAAAATTTCTTTATTTTGGAATTGATCTTCGATTTTGTCAAAATGCAAATAAAACTTAGAATCCAGATAATTGATTCTATTTTCGGAGAGGTAACTAATATACCACTCCTTAAATTTGCTCGACAGATCATTCTTGTTTTGCTTTTCTTCATAATAGTATAAAAGTGTTTTTTCGTACTTTTTGTTTGGAATTTGGAATTTAGGTAAGTAATCCTCATTTTCGGTAATAATAGGTTTCAAAAATGAAAGGTTTCGGATTTTGTCAGGAAAATCACATTCAATAAGGATTTTCAGAAATTTTGTTCCGTGTATTTTTTCAATTTGACGTAATATAAACTTCGTCCATTTTCTTGCATTTCTTCTGCTCAAGCTATTTGTAAATCTATTGATGAATGTTAGAGGATCTTTCACGGAATAGATAACCTTATCGATAATTTTTATCACCTTCTTTACAGAAAAATCTTTCTCAAAATTGGAAAAAATATTCTTGGATTCCGATTTAACAAAACTTGATTCACTCAAATTTTTTGAAGATAATGCAGTGAATAAATCATGGTTTTCGTAAATAATTTTTGTGCAAACAAGAATAATAATATTTTCTGGTTTTTTATGTAATGAATTTGTGTTTTTATTACTTAATTCTTCTTCAATAAATTCATAAATATCATTATCATTATCATTATCATTATCATTATATAACCAGAGTAAATTTTTGAATAAAGGAAAATATACTAGATAAAGAGTCTGAATTGAATCCATTTGATAAAACAACTTAACTTTCTGGTTTAAATAATTCAAAAATTCTTTAATGGAATTCAGATTGTAATTGTTTGTTCGTTTCTTCAAGAAAATCAATTTTCGGTAAAGCAAATCTCCATAAAATGATAAACATCTAACAAATTTGTCAGCAATTCCACGGACATAGTTTCTGTGTTTTTCAAGATCTTTTTTTTCAATAGATTCGAAATGAGAATCATTTCCTCTAAGTGTCTTTGAACAAATGGGACATTTTTCTTTATTTGTTTCTCCATCTGATTTCATTGTTAAGTACATTTTATCGTTTGTTTTATATGATCGTTTGCAAATTTGGATTTCTAAATAATTTCCTTGTTCACTAAATAATTTCTTTAATAAATTTATTGAAATTTTATCAATAGAATAATATCTTTCAATTGCTTTGCAATGCTCCTCAATGCTTTGGTTATGATCGAGTTTTTCCAATTTGATCGGGAAATTAGCATTAAAGAATTGAATATCCCAATTTTTCTTCATCTGACGAAATTTCTTTTCATTTTTTTGGGCTTCCACAAAAAAATTAATCATTTCTTCCATTCTAGTTGAATCAAGATTAAATATCTCTTTCTTCAATTCTGGATCTTCATTTGATTTATTGGTTAATTGCTCCATAAATGATAAAAACGAAAATTTACCATCTGTTGGACTGTAGTTGATAGTTGAAGCAAGTGAAATCAAATAAATTAAATGGGGATGAATTTTTTCAAAATAAATTTTGTGAAGATCAATTAGCGATGAATTTTCAAAATTGGTTTCTTTTGTATTTAGATTTGAAATCCATTCCAATAAATTTATATGTAAGGATTTAAAAATCTTTTCTTGTTCTGGATTTAGTGCGAATTTGATAAAATCTTGGAAATATTCGTTTATAAAGTCCATTTGGTTATGTCTATGTTTATATATTCCTTCATTTTTAAATTCAGATAGATGCTGTTTTATAAAAGGAAATACTGGATGAGATGAAAGGATATTTTCGTATTTTTGAATTGCTGAAAATATTGATGATGAAAAAGGTATTTGCAATTTTGGTAATTGGCTATGATAAGATTTGATATGTACATTCTCCATTTTAAAAAAAGGAATCTCCATTTTTTTCCAGATTGTCATCCACAGTTTGGTAATCCTTGAATTTCTTGAATTTTGTGATTCCAACATTAATAAGTTTCCATCTTGGTTAATATTTTGCACAAATATTTCCAATAAATCAAACATACTCAAAATGAATTTTTCATATAAAGAATAATTCAAGGTTTTTGCTTTTAATCCTTGAATAATTTCATCAATAACCCATTTGCAAATGAGGTGATTCTTTTCTGTTCCTAAATCAATCATTTTCTTGATTTTTTCCATAAATTCTTGTTCTTCAAACTTTTTAATCAAATTCATATTGGAAGAATGATCCCTTCTTGGAAGATAAACAACGAGAATAGAACTGTATATTTTTTCCAATTCTTTTTTTTCTCTCAATTTTTCAAATGTTGATGAAAATGTTATTGGCAAATCATCTAGAGGCAATTTTGGATATAGATCTTCTAAATAATAATATTCCCAATCATTTTCAAAATGAAATGGAAAGTGATTGTGTTGTGAGTCATGTTCTAGTTGAACAAATAATATCACCTGATATTGATTTATTTGATTACTATAATTATTACTCCCAAGAAACGAGCCAATCATTTTCTCAAGATAAAACTTAACTTCATAGAATTTGTTGACTTGTTTTTCTGCAAAGTAAATGATCAAAATAAATCCTTCATTTTGAGCAAACTCTTTTATTTTTTCCTCTTCTTCTTGTTCCAACTTCTCTTTCAATTTGAAATTTATAAAATGGGTTTTGTATTTAGAAATTTTTTTCAGATTTTGTTCCGTTTCTTCTGGATCTGTTTTTGTGAAAATAATTGAGTTTTTTATTTTCTGTTCAACAATTTTGTTGTCGAGGAATTCATTAAAATCATTTGATAGAGATTGGAAATAATTGCTAATAATCCTCTTAGTTTGGACCATCGCATCCGTTTTTTCCAATTTTTTATCTTCATATTCCGATAGCCATAACTTAACTTCAAACATTTTGTCATATCGAAATAATTGAGATAGTTTAGCTTCTTTGTTTTGATTAGGATAAAAAGAAAGTAATAAATTTTGACTAAATCCAAAAACTAACTGATCTTGAGTGAATTTCTTTTTTGTGCTCTTTTCGATTGGAGCCAGAATTTTCTTCCTTTTTTTAATTTCTTCTCTTTTGTCGCTTTTGTTCTCATATTTATTTTTGAGGATGTGGAAAAGTGAATAAATATCAAGAAATTGTTTTTCAAAACAAGATAGTAATAAAGGATCATTAAATTCATAATTGATAGCTTTTGATGTAACTACAACTAGTCTGAATTTTGGGTTTATGCGGACTGCTCTTGGTTTTCCCCCCAAAAATATCTCTGTTAATAGCATTTGATTTGATTTAGCATAACTGTGAGTAAATAAATCAAATATATAAGGATAAATATCTTGGCAATCCACAATAACCAATACTTTTCCTTCACAAACACAATATTCAACAGTTCTTAATTTTGAATAAACTTTCTCTTGATCTCCCATTTCCATTTGTGATAAAGATAATGAATTTGAACCAAATATAACAACCGAATCCTTGAAAAAGTTTTGGTAAACGAATGAAAAAAAAGAAATGTCTTGGATAAATAGCATTAAAGGTCGTGAAATTCCCATGAATCCAAAATAATTTTGTTGGTCTAGATTTTGTGATATTAAAGATTCCAAATCAAATTCCAAAAGTTCTCCATCATTTTTAAACTTCTGCTTGAATTCGTTATTCTCGAATATTTTTTCGTTTATCCCAAAATTCCTATAAAGAGAATTACAAAATATCTGGAAAAGGTTTTGATTTTGATTTTGATTTTTTTTAGCAAAATCTTTAGTTATTTGATTGAGAAAAGAATAGAAATCTTGAAACCCATAAATCTGTTTTGGCAATCCTCCGAACACTTCTTTGATAATTCCATTTTGATTAGTCAAAATTTCCCAAATTAAATTAATGAAATCTTGTGAATATGGTTTAAATTTTTGGTCAATCATCAACCCCAATTCTTCCTTTGTTAAACTTTCCTGAATTAAATTAATGCCTGGAATATTGAAATTTACGGCTTCGTTTGAAAATAAAATGAAGGAAGGAAAAATAAGTTTTTGTTCTTGCATTTCCAAAAATTGGGATTCATTCATAATTGATTCAATTTCTGAACGAACAACCATCAAAGATTCTTGATTTAGTTTTGAAATATCTTTCAAAATGATTACTGGAATAATATTTTGTTGATAAATATATTGAGGCAAATTGCGAATTTGATTTTGAAGTTGATTTGGAGTAATTAAATTGGGATAATGAATTTGCAATTCCTTTAAGATTGGTAATTGAAAAAGATTTTCATTTTCTACAAATTGAAATGAGTTTAAAATTGCATTTAAAGATGATGATTTTGATGTTCCTATTATTTCCAAATTTGTTTTTTTTTTAAAAAAAAAAGAAAGGGTTAATCATTTCAAAACAATCTTTTTTTTTTTCTTAAAATAAAAAAAAAAAAGAGAGAAATGAATATTTTTACCTGGTTTCCCAGTTATAAATAATGGTATTCTTGTAAAACAGGAAATGAATATGAATAAAACATTTTCTTCTAAGAAGGAATTTCTACACAAAAATTTGTTATTATCGTTCTTTTCTATAATTTCAATCAATTTTTGGTTGAAATTATTAATAATTTCAAAACCATTTGTTTTTTGTAAATAATCAATTAAAGGATCTTTGTTTTGTTTTTCGGAATTATTTTGTATTGATAATAAAAATTCATTTCTTTGCTTTTTCTCAAGCAATGAACCATAAACAACATATAATGAAAGTAATAATTCAAAACCTAAATGATTTGAATTTTGGTTTTCTTGGAATATTTTTTGATGAATTCTAAAATTTGATAACCATTGGAATATTCTCAGACAAAACGAAACATCTTTGAAAGAATTTAAAAGGATTGATGAATTGGGATTTTTTTGATTTGATGACGTGAAAAAAAGATCAATTTGGAAATGTAATTTTGGGTTTCTTTTGTAATTTGATTTGGCAATTTTTTGCATATTTGAGAGAAAAATAAAGAGATATAATTTAGTTCTGATTTCTCTTTTAAATATCCGAAATTATAAATATTTTCATAAAATGAGTTTGGAATAAAATTTGGATGTTCAATTATAACTTGCTTCATCTCTTGGTTGTTTTTTTTATGATATTCATTTATTTGTTTGTGTTGATTTTGATATGAGGAAACGGATCTTAAGGAAACTAAAAAGCGAATATTTTTAGGTATCTTTTGCTGACCAATTTTATAGTCAAATAAAATTTGTTTGAATAAAATGATGCATTTCTTGGATGCTGTATTCATTTGGTGGAAAAAGATATTAACAACAGATTTGGGATTTAGATTTGAATTTTGTTGGATTAATTGAATAATTTCTGCCTTTTTTGTTCTTGGATTAATTGATTTGAAAAGTAATTTTTGGTGTAAAACTTCTTTCAATAAATAATGAACTAGCAGTATCTGTTCATAGTCGTTACCATCTATGAATAAAAGTGGAGTACTTTGGGATAATCTGAAATGGATAAAGAGAATTTTCAATAAACTATCTGTTGTTAAGGGAAAATTGCTTTCTTTCATTATATGATCACTATTTATATGATTTGGATTGGATGATTGGATTGCTTTGAAGATTTCTTGTTGCATTTTTTCTTCAATATATTCCTCATTGTTTAAGTTTTCGTAAATTTTGATATTTTGATTATTTTGGAAGAAATCTTGGATTTTCTGTTCGAAATTTGATTGAACATTATAATTACTTATTATCACAATCGCATTTTTTTTTGCATTTTGGTCTTTAATTATTGTGTGTGTGTATATAATGGGGAAGGCTAACAATGTATTACTCCAGATAATCATTTTATTCAGTAAATGAGATGTAACTTCTTCTTGCTCGATATTTTTGAGATTATTATATTCATTTGTCCATTTAAGAAAACGGCATGAAAGGTTGAAAATGGATTTGAAATAAAATCTCAAAGATTGTTGAGACAATTCGTTTAGAAATTGGTCTTTGTTTTGATTGGGCAAATGAATATCTAAAAACGAATAATCAGAGAAAAGAGAGATTTGAGTTTTTAGTGAACCAACAAAATTTGATATTGCTCTAAAAGTAAAATCTTGAGAGGGAAATTTTTCTAAGATGATTTGTTTTAAAAAATCATAAAACTTCTCTTCACTTGCCTTTTGTCGGAGAATATCTTCCCTTTTTTGTAAATTTGCATTGATCAATGACTTGAAATTTTCTTTCCATAATTCAATAAAACGAGCAACATAATTTATTTCTTGATCCGCAATTTTTGTGAATTGAAAGCATTTTGGATTCTTTTCATTTACATTTGTTTGTGAAAGTTCAAATTTATCAAAAGAAAAAATTTTGTTATTAATTCCGCATATAGTTTCTTGGAAATATTCTAAAGGAGGGAAAATGTTGAGTTGAGTTTCTGCTGTTTCCTTCAAACAGCTTGGAATTTCAAATACAAAATGAAAGTTTGGATCAAATTTTTGGATGAAGTGTGGAGAATATTTTCTTTTTGATTCAATCAAATTCCACATTGATAAAGACCAGAGATTATCCAACATTTGAGATTCAGGGAAATAAGGCAATTCTATATGAAGAAACTTGAATAGAAGATTGGGTTTTTCGAGAGGTATTTGAGATTGAACAATTTTGTTGATCATTTCTTTTGATGTTCCTTTTGTGAGAACAATATTTATATATGTTGCATTTTCCTTTTTTGTTTGATAATTTTCGAAAAAATTTTTTTGGATTTGATAAGTTTTTCCCATTCCAGAAAGTTTTGAAGTGAATACTTTAATCATTGGATAATTATTTGAGATTGATTTGAAAATTGATTTAAGTTCTTTTTTTTGGAGAGTTTCAATATTGTCAAATAATAAGAAATGAGGGAAATGATTGATAATAGAGAAGTCGTCAGCATTTTTTTGATAAAAGAAAATTACCAATGGAAAACGAGTTTTGAATTTGATTTGTTGGATTTGTTGAATTAGTATTTTTGCGTTTTGTTGGTTGAGTTTATGAGAATGAAGAATGCAAAATAAATGATTTTTTCCTGGAATTTTTAATTGATTGAAAAATCTGTAAACAGTGAAAAATCTTTGGATATCTGAGATGGTGGTACTTTCATGATTGCAAATCAATATGTTTTCTTTTAAAGGAAAATGACTGCAATATGTAGCAAATAAACTTGTTGTCATTTCATATACTTGGTTTTCATTTTGGAGTTGATAAAAGAAAACATGTGGGAGATTTTCTCTCTGTAATTGATTTTTGATTTCGTTTTTTTTGTATTTGGAAAGTTTTTCTTCATCTCCAATTCTGCTTTTAATTGATTTTTGTAAAGGAACTAATTCTTGGAGATCACTAATGAATTGATATAAATCAAAATTTTCTGTGTTGGATTGAGTACTAAAAAATTTATTAAAAGCATCTCTTTCCAAATCTGGATAAAATGAAAGCAAGAGCTGAAATGAATTTTCTTGAATAGATGGATCTTGATTCAAAAAGCTTTCAATGATAGATGATATTTGTTCTTGAGAAAATAAGGAGAAAACAATAAATTTATTGGTAATATTTATGATAGTTTGTTCCCAGTCTGATAATAGTTTTGAAAGTTGTTTTTCAGTTTTTGCAAAATATCTTTGTAATTTTTATTTTGGATTTGGATATTTATTTGGATATGAGATGATATATCGAAAAAATGAGAGTATTGTTGAAGATCAATGCATATTGCTCGGATTCTTGCAATTTGTACAAACATTTCTTTGAAACTGTTTCCATATTCTCCAACTTGAGAAGATGAATTGAAAAATGAATTGATTTCACAAAATTCTTGGAAATGTAATATTGGATGATTTGGAATTATACATGAAAAAACTTCTGGATTTTTTTGTGAATAATTGAAGATGAATTGAATATTGGTTTCAAAAATTTGAGATAAATAATAATCAATTTTCTTCTGAACAAAAAATCGAATTTCGAAAAATGTTTTCATTTTTGAGATAATTGAAGTCATTTCTGGCGAAGAAATATTTTTTTGATCTTTGGGTTTGGGTTGAACTTGAGGGATTTCATCATAAGGTTTAAATGAAGGAAAATGTTTTAGAGCAAGAATGTATGTTTGAATAATTTTTTGGATTTGTTTGAAGTGTTGAATAAAGGTACTATCATAATACACTAAAGAAAGAAAATAAAGGAATTCTTTTTCATCTTGGAATTTTTGGAAAATATCAAATAATTGTGAAAAGTTATGAATCACGAAATCTTGCAATAAATCAGGAATTTGTTGGATTTTTTCAATTTCTTTTAATATTTCATTAAATTTTTGTAAATTTTCTGAATTTTCTAATGCTTCATTTTGCCATTTTTGATTGAAGAAATTTGAATAAAAAATGCTTTTAAAAGGAATTTGTGTGAATAATTGGATTATCCATTTTGGTAATTTTTCTTCTAAATTTTGATTTGATTGATTTTGTTGGTTTTTTTGGATTTGTTGGATTTGTTGGTTTTTTGGATTTGTTGGATTTGTTAGATTTTTTGGATTTGTTGGTTTTGTTAGATTTTTTGGTTTTTTTGGTTTTGTTGGTTTTGTTGGTTTTTTTTGGATTTGTTGGATTTTTTGGATTTTTGGTTTTTTTTTTTGGTTTTTTGTGGATTTTTGGTTTTGTTGGATTTTTTGGTTTTGTTGGATTTTTTGTTGGGTTTTTGGTTTGTTGGATTTTTTGGATTTTGTTGGATTTTTTGGTTTTTGTTGGATTTTTGGTTTTGTTAGGTTTTTTGGTTTATTTTGCTGATTTGGTTTATTTTGTTGATTTGGTTCCTTTTTAAAGATTTTCTGGATAATTTCTTTTCCTGAATTTACCAAATTTTTTAAAAATTTAATTGGAGTTTTTCTATTTGTTGATGTTGCGTGAATTTGATTAGTTTCTTTTAAATTTTGATTTGGTTGTTTTGTTGGGTTTTTTGGGTTTTTTGGATTTTTTGGGTTTTTTGGATTTTTTGGTTTTGTTAGTTGATTTGATTTTGTTAGTTGATTTGATTTTGTTAGTTGATTTGATTTTGTTAGTTGATTTGATTTTGTTAGTTGATTTGATTTTATTAGTTGATTTGATTTTGTTAGTTGATTTGATTTATTTTGTTGATTTGGTTTATTTTGTTGATTTGGTTCCTTTTTAAAGATTTTCTGGATAATGTCTTTTTGAGAATTTATGAAATTTTTTAAATTTTTAATTGGAGTTTTTCCATCTGTTGACATTGCGTGAATTTTCTTAATCTTTTGCTTATATGGATTTGTTTCTGAACAATTTTTGTTCAACAAACTAATTTGTTTTTCCAATGTGGAAAAATTTTTTAAAATGATTTCAGGAATTATATCACCAAATTTTGAAACTGGATGTGGAGAATTTTCAATTGAATTTAGATCTTCCAGTTCGTTATAGGAAATATCATTCTTTTTAACTTTTTCAAAATACTTGTCTATCAAATCAACAAATATTTTAATATTTAGAAAAAATAATTCATTTGTTTTGATTTTTGGTTGAATATCTTCAAAAAGTGTTTTAGAATTTTCAGAATTTTCAGAACTTTCAGAACTTTCAGAACTTTCTGAGATTTGAGAAATTTGAGAAATTTTTAAATCTTGATTCGAACTGATAAAAGTCTCAAAATCAGAAGTTAAATTCTTAGGAATGGTTTTAAACCATTGAATTAATAAAGTGAGCTCATTTTGAATTTGATGAGGGTGTTTTATCCAAAAATGTGCAAAATTCTCATTTTCTGGTAATCTAAGAGTGCAATACTTTTCCCAAAAAGGAATTTGAATTATTAATGGTGTAAGTTTTATAATATCTGGATTTTCAACAATATATTTTGGTTTCTTTTCAGAATATTTTTTTTCCATATAATTATATAAAACCTGAGAAATGAAGTTTGGGGAATAATTCTGAGGTATAATTAGTTTTGAATTTGAAATTTTTTCAAAGCAATCTATTTCTGATTTTTGTTGTGAAAGAAATTTTGTTAAATTATCCTTAATTGAGTCTTTTATTTTTTGTTTTAAATTCTTGAATTTGTTTTTAGTCTCTCCATTTTTATTTGTTTCATTATCTTCTGGATTAGCAAAGTGAAGAGAAATTTTGGTTTTTTTTTCTATAATTTTCAAAGCTTCTTTAAAAATTCCATAAAATTGATTTAGTATTGTAAGATATTCAAAATTTTTTGAATAATGTTTGTGAATCATTTGTATAAGAATTCTTATTTTTCTTTGAGATACTAATTGGATAAATGCTGCTTGGTTTTTTTTTTCGATCATCTCTTTTAAAAAAATCTCACAACCCCTTTCATCATTTGAGAAATTTGATTTTTGGAATTCTTGATAATTCCTACAAGATAGAATGTATTGAAATAATTTATAATTTTCATTTCCCAATTCCTTTTGTAATTCCATTTCAATTTCTTTTTGTTTTTGTTTTTGTTTTTGTTTTTGTTTTTCAATTTCAATTTCAATTTCAATTTCAATTTCAATTTCTTTTTGTAATTCCATTTCGTTTCCAAAATCAAAATCATTTCCAAAATCAAAATCATTTCCATTTTCATTTTCATTTTCATTTTCATTTTCATTTTCATTTTCATTTTCATTTTCATTTTCATTTTCATTTTCATTTTCATTTGTTAAATCAATATTATATTTATTTTCATTTTGAAATTGGTTTATATTTTCATTTTCAATTTGAAATTGATTTAAATTTTCATAATTTTGATTTAGATTTTCATAATTTTGATTTAGATTTTCATAATTTTCAATTTGAAATTGATTTAAATTTTCATTTTCATTTTCAATTTGAAATTGGTTTAAATTTTCATAATTTTGATTTAGATTTTTATAATTTTCAATTTGAAATTGATTTAAATTTTCATTATTTTGATTTAAATTTTCATTTTCATTTTCAATTTGAAATTGGTTTAAATTTTCATTTTCATTTTCAATTTGAAATTGATTTAAATTTTCATTATTTTGATTTAAATTTTTATAATTTTCGATTACTGGAAATGTTTCTCGAAGAATTTGATAATATTGTTGAATTTCTTGAAGTTCTGGTTCTTCACTTTGAATCCACTTATTATTTCCAAATACTTTTTTCAAAGCATTATAATATTCCGAAGAATAATCACTTAATTCGTTAGAAAAGACTTGATAATGAACTGATAAAGAAATTAAAATGAATATCATCAAATCATGAGGTTCTTCAACCAAAACACCGTTTTTGATTTTTTGTAAAAAATTTTCAACAGAAAATTCGAAAATGTATTTGAACTCTTGAGGGTTATTGTTTTGTAAAAAATCTTCCAAAGATTTAATTCCTTTCCAAAAATTAATAAAATTTTTTTTCGTTTCTTCTAAAATGGTTTCTTTTTCCAAAATTGAATCAATAAAATGATAAAAAACTTCTTGTTCTGTATAACCAATATTTTTTTGAATATGAAAAAGGAATATAACTTCTTCTTTTGGATTAATTTGAAATGATATTTTTTGTTTTCCAATTCCTTTTTTTCCTTCTTTATGGATAATTAAAAAAGAAAAATTGTTTTTTGAAGTTTTTTCAAGTTCTTGTAAAGAAAAGTTACGAAAAAAAATTAAGGAATTTAGTTTTTTAAGAACAGTTCTTTTGTTATTACACTTAATAAAGAGTTTTTCAGATTCTTTCTGTGATTGAAAAAAAACATAAAAATGAATTTGTTGATTTTTTGTTTGTAAATCCATTTTTGTAAAAAATGAAAGAAAAAAAATGAAAAAAAAATAAAAAAAGGAAAAAAAAGGAAAAAGGAAAAACAAGAAAAGTGGAATTTAAATAAAAACTTTATAATAAAAATTTTTTAATTTCTTTCAAAAAATCAATAACTAAATTTTCAAATAAAGGAGTTGATAAATTATCTCTATTTTGAATAAATATCTGTTCAATAAATAAAAGTGATTGAGATTCTTTTAAATTTGGGAAATTTGATTTTAAAAAATTAAAAATAAAATCTTTTACGAAATGTTCATTTTGATCATAAGAATCTGAAAAATCAGGAAATAAAGTAACTAAAATTTTGTTGTGATTAACTAAATGAATCAAATGTTGAAGAAATTGAATTTGATTATGAATTGTTTGTTTGTGGAAAGTGTCAAAAATTATAATAAGTAATTCATTAAGAATCACTAAGTAAAATTGTTGATAAAAATTTCCTGCATTTTCTGATTGAGAAGAGATTTTCTGGAACAATAAATGAAGTGATTTCAACCCCAATCGAGAAATTAAATGGTGAATGTGTTTCATTCCCCAAATCAAGCATTCAATAATTTTTGCGAATTGATCTTGATTTAAAACCAAAAAGAAATGATAACAATATTTGATAATTTTGTAAATTAGAGAATATAAGTTGATTCTGTGTTCTGGAAACTGTTCGTGATCATTTCCTATCATTAACCAAGTTGAATCAAAGACGTATGCGAATATTCTAGGGATTTGGTTTGTTGCTTTGCTTTTCAATTTTGATATTATTGAGATGATTAAATTTAGAACTTCGGGAGGTCTATTTTGGTTTTCAATATTATATTTGTAATCTTGGGTCAGAATATCAAGAATTGTATTGAGAAACTTCTCGTCTATATCGTCAGTTTGAAGATTGTGAGTGATTACTGAAATGAAAAGAAGCAGAATTTCCTTTTTAATTAGACGAATTTGGGTGAGTATATCATTATTCATCAATTTGGTCATTTTTGGATCAAAATGTATGGATGAAAAGAAAGATGAGTATGATTGGAAGATCAACAAATAATTTTCAGAGAATTGCGCAAATTGATTTCGAAAGGAAACATGGGAAGTTTTGGAAACGCTTCTGTTTATTTTCAGGATGAAAAGAATTTCCTCAGTAAAATTACCAGAAAAAAGATGAAGAATATCATTCTTGTTTGGGTTTTTGGAGCAGTTTTGAATAGGAAGAAATAATTGGAGGAAGTGTTGATTTATGTTTTGGAATAAATTTGAAATGAGCTCTTGTTTGAAATTATTTGGAGCAACAGATATAATTTTGCCAATAGATTGGAAACAAATTTGTTGTTGTTGCTGATTTAATCGGGAAACAACTTGATTGAGTTGAGAAATAATTGAGAAGACAAAAGGTGTTTTTTCTGAGAATTCTTGTTTGACAATTTGCTTGTTGCATCTCTTTGAAATGTTAGAAAAAGCTTGGCAACTTATTTGAGAAAGTTCGTGGTGAGATTTTCCCATGAATTGGAATATTTTATTGATAATAATTTTGAGGAATTTTGGGGATGAATTGAGGAAAGTTGTAGATTCGGCTGCGATAACAAGGATATTTGCGATTATGATGGGCCTAATATTTTTAACAGGGCATTTTTTAAAAAGATCCATTAAAATTGAGAAAATCTGTGTTAAAAACACACTTGATTGATTTGTTGATGGCAAGGCTTTTCCTATTGAAGAAATCGATCTACAAATTCTATTAAATGGAGTTATTTGTTGGTAGTTTTGTTGGTGAAGATTTGATATTTCATTGCTCAATTTTTGGGTAAGATTATCAAGTGTTTTTTGAGGTTGGATTTTCCAAATACAAATTAAAGTTTGAGACATGAATGAGTAAATATCGTTAGATTGTATTTCCGTTGTGAAATCTTCTTCATCAGGATTCTCAAGATGGATTTCAGAAGGCAGCTGCATGTAGTTGATTGTTAGTTCTCTTAATTTTTCAACAATTTCATTGTATAAATTAAGATGATTTTGAGAATTGATTTTTTCTATTGAAAATTTTGCATTATTTGATGAAAGAATATTCATGAAAAAATTCCAGTATTCAAAGCAAATTGTGAGCATTTCAGAATCCTCTTCATTGATTATTGTTAAATTGAGAAGTAAATCATGAGCAAAATGAAGTAAGTCAAAAAGGGAATCTTGTTGAAATAGCAAATTAAAATGAGCTTGTAATGTTTTAGATAAAAAAATGGCAATATTTTTAAGGAAAAAATGGTCTTCATCTAAACCGTGTTTGAATATTTCATTCAAATCATTTTGTTGAAATATTTTCATCAGAGAAGAAGTTGTATCGACAAATAATTTAATATATTCTTCTTTAAATTCAAATCCACTTTTTATTCCTGAAATATCTGCAAGGAATTTCATTGAAATATAAGAAGTTTTTGGTTCTTGTAAATACTGGAAATCAAAAATAAAAATATTTTAATTTTAAATTTTAATTTTTAATTTTAATTTTTTTTACATTAATTGAAATTTGATCAATAATATTCATTTGATATATATTTTCAGGAGAAACTTCTCTAAATAAAATGGATAATAATGAAATTACAACCTTTAATCAATTAACAAAAATAAAAAGTGGAATGAATAAAAAAAAAATTTTTTTTTTCTTCTTTATGGAAATAAAATACTTGAATAATTTGAAGATGATTTTCTTCTTCAAAATTATTTATTTGAGAAAATTCTATTAAAACTTCTGTAAGAATTTTGAAAATTTCGAATTGTATTGTTTTGATTTGTTCTTTGAGTATTTTTGTTGAATCATTTGTTAATTCTTTTTGAGAAAATTCGAAAACATCTTCAAGTAAAAGTTGGATAATTATAATTGTATTTTCATAAACAAGAGGAGAAGAAGAAGATTGAGAAATTATTTGGAGAAGTAAATCTTGTGTTTGTTGTTTTTTTAGGATCTTTTTATATTAAAATAAATATTAAATATTAAATATTAAATATTAAATATTAAATTAAATATTAAATATTAAATATTAAATATTAAATTAAATATTAAATATTAAAATAAAATAAATTAAATAAATTAAATATTATATTAAATATTATATTAAATATTAAATATTAAAATAAATATTGAATTAAATTGGATAAAGTTTTTTGTATCGGTATTCACTTCAATTAATATTAGATTTAATTTATTAAGAAGTAATTTATTGGACTCTTTTGTTTCTGCATTTTCAAGAATTTGTGATGTTAATTCTATAATAAAATTTGTTATATTTTCTTGATCTGATGTTTCAATAGATTCCCAATTAAATTTTATTGCATTTTCTAAAATATTTAAAGCAATAAAACGAGATTCTTGAGAATTTGAATTTTGAATTATTAAATCAACATATTTCCATGAGAGTTGATTTTGTTGAAAATCTATTAACATTTGATGAGCATTTTGTTTCTTTATTGATTTTTTTTATATATATAAAGATTTTAATTTTTTAAATTTTTTAAATTTTTTAAATAAAAAGGAATTAAATAACTACTTCATTTTCTTTTCCATAATAAAAAATTTGAACAATAGAATCAAATAAATCTAAATTAAACTGTTCATTTTCTTTCAAAAAATTCATTTAAACAAAAACAAACAAAAAAAAAAATGAAAAAAAAAAAAAAGGAAAAAAAAAATTTTTTTTAATTTTTCATTTTTTCATTTTTTTCCAAACAAAAACAAAAACAAAAACAAAAAAGGGATAATAATGAAATTAATATTAATCACAACAATAATATTATTTCTTGGATTTGGAGCATTTTCAACTGTATATTTTGAAGAAGGATTCAAAGAAGGATGGGAATCAAGATGGATTAATTCAGAAAATGGAGAATTTGGCAAATTTATTTTAAGTGCAGGTGATTATTATGCAGATCCTATAGAAAGTAGAGGTCTTATGACAACTGAACCAAACAAACATTATGCTATTTCTTCAAAATTCCAAAATGAGTTGAGTTCAAATGAAGGCAAAAATCTTATTATTCAATTTAATCTTAAGTTTACTCAAGATATTAGATGTGGTGGTGGTTATATCCAGATTTTATCTTCGGATGCTGACCAAAAAGCTTTGGAACAAGATGGCAAAGATTATGCGTATTTTTTATATTAATTAATAAAATAATTTATAAAATAATTTATAAAATAATTAATAAAATAATTAATAAAATAATTAATAAAATAATTAATAAAATAATAAATAAAATAATTAATAAAATAATTAATAAAATAATTAATAAAATAATTAATAAAATAATTAATAAAATAATTAATAAAATAATTAATAAAATAATTAATAAAATAATAAATAAAATAATTTATAAAATAATTTATAAAATAATTTATAAAATAATTAATAAATTAATTTTATAAATTAATAAAATAATAAAAATAAAATAAAATAATTTAAAAATAATTTATAAAATAATTAATTAATAAAATAATTAATAAAATAATTAATAAAATAATTAATAAAATAATTAATAAAATAATTAATAAAATAATTAATAAAATAATTAATAAAATAATAATAAAAAATAATTAATAAAATAATTAATAAAATAATTAAAAAATTAAAAAAAATAATTAATAAAATAATTTAAAAATAAATTAAAAATAATTAAAAATAATTTAATAAAATTTATAAAATAATTTATAAAATAATTTATAAAATTAATAAAATAATTAATAAAATAATTAATAAAATAATTTATAAAATAATTAATAAAATAATTAATAAAATAATTAATAAAATAATTTATAAAATAATAATAAAATAAAATAAATAAAAAAAAAAATAAATAAAATAAATTAAAAAATAATTAATAAAATAATTAATTTATAAATAAAATAAAATTAATAAAAATAATTAATTAATTAAAAAAAATAATTAATAAAATAATTAATAAAATAATTAATAATATAATAAAAATAATAAAATAATTTTAAAATAAATAAAAATAATTAAAAATAATTTATAAAATAATTAATAAAAATAATTTATAAAAAAATAATAAAATAATTAAAAATAAAATAAAATAATAATAAAATAATTAATAAAATAATTTAAAAATAATTTATAAAATAAAAAAATAATTAAAAATAAAAAATAATTAATAAAATAATAATAAAATAAAAAAAATAATTTAAAAAATAATTAATAAATAATTAATAAAAATAATTAATAAAATAATTTATAAAAAATAAATAAAATAATTAATTAATTAATAAAATAATTAATAAAATAATTAATAAAATAATTAATAAAATAATTTATAAAATAATTTATAAAATAATTAATAAAATAATTAATAAAATAATTAATAAAATAATTTATAAAATAATAAATAAAATAATTTATAAAATAATTAATAAAATAATTAATAAAATAATTTATAAAATAATTAATAAAATAATTAATAAAATAATTTATAAAATAATTTATAAAATAATTTATAAAATAATTTATAAAATAATTAATAAATTAATTAATAAAATAATTAATAAAATAATTTATAAAATAATTTAATTTTTAGAATCTTATTTGGACCTGATATTTGTGCAAAAGATAAATCACTTCGAGTTTTCTTTGGATTTGAAGGAAGAAATTTAATTTGGAAAAAAACACTTGATTGGCCTAAAGATCAATTAACACATGTTTATACACTTGTTATCTCACCTGGAGATAAATATGAAGTAATTAAATAAATTATTAATTATTAAATATTAATTATTAAATATTAAATATTAAATATAAAATATTAAATATTAAATATTAATTATTAATTATTAAATATTAATTATTAATTATTAATTATTAATTATTAATTATTAATTATTAATTATTAAATATTAATTATTAATTATTAATTATTAATTATTAATTATTAAATATTAAATATTAAATATTAAATATTAATTATTAAATATTAAATATTAATTATTAATTATTAAATATTAAATATTAAATATTAAATATTAAATATTAAATATTAATTATTAAAAAATTAATTATTAATAATATTAAATATTAAAAAATAATATTAAATATTAAATAATTAAATTATTAAATATTAATTATTAAAAAAATATTAAATATTAATAGGTTTGGACAGATCTTAAAAGAGTTGCAAAAGGTTCTTTATTAGAAGATTGGGAATTTGCTGAACCAAAAGAAATTCCTGATCCAGATGATAAAAAACCAACAGTAAATCAATATCAAATAGTTTGAATAGATTTTCCATAAATTAAAAATAATTTTGATTTTTGAAATCAATATAAATTAGGATTGGGTTGATGATCCAGAAATGGTTGATCCAGATGATAAAAAACCTGAAGGATGGGATGATATTCCAGAAGAAATTCCTGATCCAAAAGCTAAAAAACCAGATTATTGGGAAGATGATGAAGATGGAGAATGGGAACCACCAATGATTCCAAATCCAGAATATAAAGGAGAATGGGCAGTAAATTTCAATAAGAATTTTATTTGAATTAAATTCAAAATTAAATTCAATATTAAATTAAAAATTAAATTCAAAATTAAATTCAAAATTAAATTAAATTAAAAAATTAAAAATTAAAAAATTTAAATTAAATTTAAAATTAAAAATTAAATTCAAAATTAAATTCAAAATTAAATTCAAAATTAAATTCAAAATTAAATTCAATATTAAATTCAAAATTAAATTCAATATTAAATTCAATATTAAATTCAAAATTAAATTCAATATTAAATTCAATATTAAATTCAAAATTAAATTAAATATTAAATTCAAAATTAAATTCAAAATTAAATTCAAAATTAAATTTAAAAATTAAATTCAAAATTAAATTCAAAATTAAATTCAAAATTAAATTCAAAATTAAATTCAATATTAAATTCAAAAATTAAATTCAAAATTAAATTCAAAATTAAATTCAAAATTAAATTCAATATTAAATTCAAAATTAAATTCAAAATTAAATTAAATTAAATTAAAATTAAATTAAATAAAATTAAATTTAAAAATTTAAATTTAAAATTAAATTTAAAAATTAAAAATTAAATTAAAATTAAATTAAAAATTAAATTAAAAATTAAATTCAATATTAAATTCAAAATTAAATTAAAAAAAATTAAATTCAAAATTAAATTAAAATTAAAATTAAATTCCAAAAATTAAATTTAAAATTAAATTAAAATTAAATTCAAAATTAAATTCAAAATTAAATTCAAAATTAAAAATTAAATTTAAAATTAAATTCAAAATTAAATTCAAAATTAAATTCAAAATTAAATTAAAAATTAAATTAAATTCAAAATTAAATTCAAAATTTAAATTAAAAATTAAATTCAAAATTAAATTCAAAATTAAATTCAAAATTAAATTCAAAATTAAATTAAAATTAAATTCAAAATTAAATTCAATATTAAATTAAAAATTAAATTTAAATTCAAAATTAAATTCAAAAAATTAAATATTAAATCCAAAAAATTAAATTCAAAATTAAATATTAAATTCAAAATTAAATTAAAAATTAAATTAAAAATTAAATTCAAAATTAAATTTAAAAATTAAATTCAAAATTAAATTAAATATTAAATTCAAAATTAAATTCAAAATTAAATTAAAAATTAAATTCAAAATTAAATTTAAAATTAAATTCAAAATTAAATTAAATATTAAATTCAAAATTAAATTCAAAATTAAATTAAAAATTAAATTCAAAATTCAAAATTAAATTCAAAATTAAATTTAAAATTAAATTTGGATAAAAATAGCCAAGAATGATTCCAAATCCAAATTATAAAGGAGAATGGGCACCAAAATTAATTCCAAATGCAAATTATAAACCAAGAAAAGATGTTTACATTTTCAAAAACCTTAATTTTGTTGCATTAAGAATGTATCAAGGAGAAAAAGGAACTATTTTCGATAATATTTTAGTTACAGATGATATGGAATATGCAAAGAAATTAGCAAAAGAAACATGGGCAAAAAATCAAAAAGCTGAAAAAGAAATGCTTGTAAAAGTTCTAGAAGAACAAAGAAAAGTTGAAGAAGAAAGAAAAAGAGTTGAAGCAATGCAACAACTTGAAAATGAAACAGAAACAGAAACAGAAACAGAAACAGAAACAGAAACAGAAACTGAAACTGAAACTGAAACTGAAACTGAAACTGAAAAACCAGATAAAAAAGAACTTTAAAAAAAAATTTTTCAAATCAAAATTAATTTTCCACTTTTTTTTTTGCTTTTTTTTTTTACAAATTTACAATAACAAAATCCAAAAACAAAAATCTAAAATCCAAAATCAAAATCAAAATCAAAAAGAATTCATTAAATTTCTCAATTTCCTAATTTATCTTTTTTTAAATTTTATTTTTTTTAATTGAAAAAAAAAGAAAAAAAAAGAAAAAAATTATTTTTTTTTTGAATTTTTTTTTTTCATTTTTCTCTTTCATCAATTGTGATTAAGAACATTTTTTTCTTTTTTCTTTTATTTTCTTTTCTTTTTTTATAATCATCATCTAGTTAAAAAATATTTTCTTTTTTTTTTTTTCAAACAAAACAAACAGATAAAAAATATGAAAATGTAAAATAAAATTAAATATTAAATTAAATTAAATTAAATTAATAAAATTAAATTAAATTAATTAAATATTAAATTAAATTAAATAGTGTTAAGTTCATTCTGCTTTTTGCTTTAATTATTGAATTTATAAGTAAATATTTCTTTTTATTTTAAATTTAATTTGTTTATAAATTTTTATTTAATTTAAAATAATAAGAAACTCAAAATTGCGTGGCATTTGATTCTCCAATTTATGAATTATCAACAACAAATTTCACACAAACAAACCCAAAAGGGATAAGATTGGGTAACGGAAAATATGCAGTTTCATGGGTTTCAAACCAAGAGGACGGATACGGAAAAGGAATTTTCGCGAACATTTTCAGTTACAACGGAGAAAGACTAAAGAGTACAGAGTTTCAGGTGAATACAGTAGTGACAAACGATCAAGAAAACCAAGCGATGGCATTACTGGGAAACGGAAGGTTTGTGGTAACTTGGGAATCACAAGGAGATACATTGAGACAAGTTAAGGCACAAATTTTTTCTGTTGATGGATCAAAAGTTGGAAATGAATTTCAGGTCAATTCTATTGCGCAGAATTCCCAATATCCCCAAGTGTGCGCAATAGGAGAGGATGGGTTCATCATTGTTTGGCAGGGCTTTGGACAAACTACAACTTGGGTTTATGGACAAATTTTTAATTCTAACGGAGAAAAAGTTGGGAATGAAATTAATATTTATAATGAATCAACAACGCAGGTCATCAACCCGTTTGTCTGCAACATCGGGACTCAGAAATTCATTGTTTCGTGGGAGAGCAAGATCTCAACGGACAACCCCTCGCAGATTTATGCGCAGCCGTTCTGGAACAATGGGTCGAAAATAATGGACAAATTTCAAGTGAATTCGCCCAGTGGTGTTGACAATAAAATTCCTTTTATTTCTACCAATTCAGCGGCCAATAATACATTCATCATCTCGTGGCAGAGACTGGTGAGTGATTATGAGATATTTGCGCAGGTTTTCACTGAGGATTGCGATAAATTAGGGGGAGAATTCTTGGTGAATTCTGTGCAGCAAGGCGATCAGACCCAATCTTCAAACGCCATGATGCCTTCAGGACAGTTTGTAATTGCATGGGAAGGCCAAGATGGTGGCACTCAGGGTGTTTTTGCGAAGGTCTACAACAGCAAACGTGAGAATATCACTTCCGAATTTGCACTTGTTAACAACTCAATCCAAAATGAGCAAAACCCGGAAATTATCAATTTCGGAAATAACTCCGCTGTTTTCGTCTGGCAGGAAACAGATGTCCCAAACAAGATAATGGCACGCACTCTCCGTCTTGCGCAGCCACCGGTTACATTGGAGCTAATGGACAACCAGATTGTCAATTCCACAAAAACGTTCAATTTTACGCAGCAAAATGTGTTTAGTGATTCGGACTCGCCCACACTTACATACTCGGCGACCTATGACAACTACACTACAATCCCGCCAGATTCATCGTGGTTAATGTTCGATCCAAATCTGCTGAAGTTCTTTGGATCTGCACCGTTCACATGCGGAGCGACTGAGCATATTTTTGTTTTTGCAGAAGATGAATGCTCTTTTACAACTTCCACTTCTTTTTTCCTGACAATTAGAAATTTCCCGCCTGTCAGAATGAAGGATATTGCAGACATTTCATGGAATTTCAATTATCACGAGTATCAAGTTCCGTTCGACACTTTTGTGGATCCTGAGGATCAAACAATCACTTATACAGCGAAATTGCAAAACGGAAGTTCAATTCCAAATTGGATGAACATTACTTCATCAGGGGCTCTCTCAGTAACGCCTCCACAGGGAGAAGGCCAAACATGCGAATACGACTTGTTTGTCGAGCTCTCTGCATCAGGCTCATGCGGATTCACGCCGTACATCTTCAGGGTGCATCTGACAAATTCCCCACCAGTTGTGTCAACACCCATGCCAAGTCAGACCGTTGTTGTCAATCAACCCTTCAGTTTTTCTTTTTCAAACGTCTTTTTCGACAACGACTCTTCATCCATTTTGCAGTTCTCATCCTCGCTCTCTTCAGGTGGAGATCTTCCTTCGTGGATTTCCTTCGATCCAATCAACAAACAATTTACAGGAACACCCAATATCTCACTCTGCAATGTCAGCTACTCGCTCATGCTGCAGACCACAGACTACTGTTCCACAAAACGCGTTGATTTTGAGGTTGCAATCCAAAACGATCCTCTTGTGCAGAATTCGGTTATTGACAACGTGCAGTTGTATACAAACGGAAGTAATTTTTTCACCATTCCGGCAAATATTTTCGAAGATCCAAACGGAGCAACTTTGCAATATTCAATGGATTTAGCAAACGGATCCGCACTTCCGTTGTGGATCAAGTTCAACGAGCCGACAATGGGTGTGAGTATCACTCCATCAGCTTCTCAATGCTCTGAGAGTTTGACTGTCAGACTTTCTGCCACAGACGGATGCTACATATCAACAACAACATTCATTGTTAAAGTTACAAATCGCGCTCCTCTTGTCAATGTGGGGAGTTTTGATGACCAAATATTCGAGTATGGAGTGTATTCTCAAGTCCAATTTCCAAGTTCAGCATTTACGGATCCTGAATCAAACACTCTTGTTTTCAGCGCGTTTCTTTTTGGCGGAAATCAACTTCCTGCATGGCTGCAATTTAATCCGTTGACGTTACTTTTCCACACTGACTACATGAGCGTTGGCACAGAAATTTGCTCTGAAACTATTTTTGTGGATGTCCAAGCCTTCGACGGATGTTCCACTTCTCACTACTATTTCACTGGCGAACTTATCAACAACGGTCCTATGCTTAATCAATATCTTCCCAGTCGCCAAGTTCCGGTCACAAACTTTGCTGTATTTGCACTTCCTTCTGATCTTTTCACTGATCCTGATTCTGACATCATTTTGACAGCTAAACTCACAAATGGAAATGCTCTTCCCTCGTGGATCAATTTCTTCTCTGCAAATCGAACATTTGTTGCACAACCGCCGTTCCAAATGTGCGCATCCACTTTTGAAATTGCTGTTGTTGCAGACGACCAATGCGCGCAAACAAACACAACGTTCTATTTCGAGGTTATCAACAAGAAACCAACAGTGAGTCGCTCGATTCCAGATCACTATTTCATGTTCAGTCAAAGTGCAAACATAGCATATGAGAAATCAATTTTTGCTGATGAGAGTCCGAACAATCTTATTATCACGGCGAAACTTGTGAATGGAAGCGCACTTCCGCAATGGTTAAATTTCCAAACAAATTCGACCCATTTTTATTTTACAGGAAAACCGCCGGAAACCTGTCATCTTGCTTTGGAAGTTGCAGTGACAGCTAACGACACCTGTCAAACAGTGACAGATATCTTTAATATTTTTTACGACAATGTTGCTCCTCGAATGGTTGGATCGATACAGTCGCCTGTGTATGATGCTCGAGGGTTCGCGTTTTCAATCGACAAATCCACTTTCTATGATCCTGATACTTCTCCTTTAACATACACAATTGATTATCTTGGGGGAACAAAGCCAGCATGGTTGTCTTTCGATGCAGCCACGCTTACATTCATCGCAACAGCACCTAATGTTTGCGACATGGATCTTCCGTTCAGAGTTACTGCAAGCGATGGATGCAACTCAGTAGATTTTAGCTTCACAATAACTGTCATCAACAACCCGCCTTTTGTGCATACCACGATCCAACAGCAAACAATTTCGGTTAATGACTTTTCCTTTGCGATATCAACCGCAAGTTTCCAGGATCCGGACACTGCCTCAACAGAGTTTATATACACAGCAAAGCTTTCCAACGGATCCAATCTTCCAGGATGGTTGAATTTTGACGGATCAGCATCGAATCCGCATTTTTATGGGTATCTTGCGCCCAATGATTACTACTGCACAGGACTCAAACTAGAAATTGCGATTTCTGTGAGTGATGGATGCTCTTCTGCAACACAATTTTTCAACCTCTCGATTGAGAACGACAAGCCTATTATTGTTGCAACTGTTCCCGACAGAAATTTCAATTTCACACCGTTTAATTTTCAAATTGATAAAAATTCTTTTAGAGACGAAGATAACGAAGCATTGAGCTTCACAGCATCACTGGACAATATGGATCCTCTTCCAGCATGGATCAATTTCAACACCAACACGCTTGTGTTTTCAGGAACACCTCCGTCCGAGGTTCTGTGTGGTTACTCACGCAACATCACTCTATTTGTGAATGACAACTGCACAACAATAACTGACACTTTTCTTTTCCAAATTTTGAGTCAATCGCCGTATGTCAACACCTCGATCCCCGACATGGCTTTCAATCTCAATCCCCACACCTATGTTTTCCCCGAATACACTTTCGCTGATGGCGATACCGCAACTTCCCTTCTTGTTTATTCAGCAGGTCAATCAAACGGATCAGCACTTCCGACATGGTTGACATTCACATCTTCATCTCGCTTGTTCAACTCCACACCGCCAAAGACTCTCTGCAACCAAACCTACACAATTCGTCTCAACGCAACAGACGATTGCGCGAATGTCGGGAATGACACATTCAAACTATTGATGCAGAACGACGCACCTTATTACACATCGCCAATCTCTCGCCAAACAATTTACAACGGAAGATATTTTTCATTTACGGTTTCGAGTTTCCAAGACGACGACACAGCGAGCCAGCTTGTGTATTCAATTTCTGCTGAATCAGGGAGCTATCCAACTTGGATCAAGTTCGACAACACTTCGCTTAGGTTTTCAGGAACAGTTCCGAATAATCAGTGTCCCAACAGTAATTATAACTTAATTTTGACAGCTAGTGACGGTTGCACTCAAGTTCCTCAAACGGTTCCGTTCAAAATTGTCAACGAACCGCCAACTGTTGTCGGTGCAATCCCTGACTTCTATTACAAGGGCAAATCTTCCATTTCATACTCTTTTGAAAGCAACGTTTTTTCCGACATTTATTCAATTTCTCTCACTTATAAAGCCCAACTTGATGATGGATCTCCTCTTCCTTCTTGGCTCCAATTCGCAAGTGATACACGCACTTTCTCTGGTAATCCAAACAGGGAATACTCCCGTGTTCTTGATGTAATGGTTCTTGCTTTTGATGAATGTGATTCTTCTGCTAATACTACTTTTAAAATGGATTTGCATTTCTTGGCTTCTGATGCTTTTTCTATCACAAATTTCTCTTATTTTCTTCTTGCTTTCTTGTTCATCTTTCAGATTCTTTTCTAAACAAAACAAAAACAAAAACAAAACAAAACAAAACAACACAAAACAAAAACAAAACAAAACAAAACAAAACAAAACAAAACAAAACAAAACAAAACAAAACAAAACAAAACAAAAACAAAAACAAAAACAAAACAAAACAAAACAAAAACAAAACTAAACAAAAACAAAACAAAACAACACAAAACAAAAACAAAACAAAACCAAAACAAAACAAAACAAAAACAAAACAAAAAAAAAAAAAAAAAAAACAAAAAAACAAAAAAAAAAAACAAAAAAAAAAAAAAACAAAAACAAAACAAAAAAAAAAAAAAAAACAAAACAAAACACAAAACAAAACAAAAACAAAACAAAAACAAAACAAAAACAAAAACAAAAACAAAACAAAACAAAACAAAACTAAAACAAAAACAAAACAAAACAAAACAAAACAAAACAAAACAAAACAACTCCTTTTTTTCTTCTTCATTTTTTTGTTCATTTTTTTCTTTTTTCTTTCAATTTTTCTCATTCAATCTTAGTTTTCATTTTTTTCTTTTCAAAAATAAATCAGAAAAAATAATAAAACCAATTCAATTTAAATTTGAAAATGAAAATGAAAATGAAAATGAAAAACAAATTAAACAAATTTCATCAGGAATATTTTCAACAATTTTCCTTTTTAAAAATGGAAAAGCAATAGAATATTTAAATGAAAATGATCCAAATCAAAAACCTGAAAAAATCCAAATTGAAGAAAATATTCAAAAAGTAACTGTTGGTTATAGAAATGAAGCTATTTTAACAAAAGAAGGAAATGTATTTGCCAAAGGAAAAGACATTAATCCAAAAAATTCAAAAGAATTTATCAATATTTCATTATTAATTGAAGATAAAAATGATAGAATAATCCAAGATATTGTTTCTGGAGATAGCTCAATTTATTTATTAACTTCAAATCAAAATGCTTATGGAATTGGTTCAAATCAATATTATCAACTTGGTTTTGATTCATATGTAAATCATGAAACAGAAAAACCAATTTTAATGATGAAAAATGTTTCTAAAATATTTTCAGGAATTTCTTCAAATAATGTTTTTCTTTTAAATTCAAATCAAGAATTATTTGGATGCGGTAATAATGAATATAGTCAACTTGGATTAGGAGAATCAAGAAAACAAGAAACAAGAATCCAAAAATTAACCAAAATTCAAAATATTCCAAAAGGTAAAATAATTGATATTCAATGTGGATTTGCTTATTCAATAATGTTGATTGAAAATGAAAATCAAAATCAAAATCCAAAAAGAAAACTTTATTCATGTGGATATTCTCTATATAATGGACTTGGAAAATATCAAAATACTTAAGAATTTACTGAAATCAAATCATCTTTATTTGAAAATGATAATGATATTCTTGAAATTTCTGTTGGATATGAACATACTTTGATTTTAACTTCTAAAGGGAAAGTGATAGGATTTGGAAATAATTATTGGGGTGAATTAGGAATTGGAGATATAAATAATCAATTCATTCCAATTCAAATTGAACTTCCTAAATTAAGATTTAATGAAGATATTTCCAATTATCATATTTATTGTGGTGCTTACAAATCATTTCTTTATTATTCTCATTCTTCTTTTTCCAATATTGAAGAAGATTTGATAAAATTATTTAGAAGAAAAGAATTTTGTAATATTTCATTTAAAACCAAAAATGGAGAAATAATTGAAGCTCATAAATTAATATTGAAATATAGATTAAATCAAAATGAAATTGAAAAACTTCAAGAAATTATTTCAAATAAATCAATTAAAGAATCAAATCAAATATTTGAAATGATTTATTCAAATAGAATTATAAATCCAAAATTATATTCTGAAATTAAAGAAATTATAAATTCAAATGAAAAAATTGAAGAAACAATTAAAAGAATTTATTTAAATGAAAATGAAAATGAAAAAGATTTTATTATTGAAAGAAAAGAAAAACAATATAAATTTCCAAAATTAATATTAATAATGAGAAGTGAATTATATCGAGGAATGTTTTTATCTGTAACAAATGATACTTCTAATAAAGTTACAGATTATAGTGAATTAAGTAATAAATCATTTCAATTATTTGAATATTGGATTTATTCAAATCAAATTAAAGATGAAATTCAAATTACACAAGAAATTATTGAAGAAATCCAAATTGGAATTGATTATTTTCAATTAAATCAAACAAATCCAAATTTATTTGATTTATTAATTAATAAATTTAATAATTAAAATCAATAAAAAATAAGAATAGATTTAATTTAATATTTAATTTATAAATTAATTTAAAAATATAATTTAATATTTAATTTTATTATTAAAATAATAATTTAATGTTTTAGATTTAAATATTTTATTATTTAAATATTTAACATATAAATATAAAAATAAAAATATAAAAATAAGTTTAATTTAATATTTAATTAATAAAATAATTTAGAAATATAATTTAATATTTAATTTTATGTTTAAAATATTAATTTATTGTTTTAGATATAAATATTTTATTATTTAAAATATTTAACATATAAATATAAAAATAAGAATAGGTTTAATTTAATATTTAATTTATAAATTAATTTAAAAATATAATTTAATATTTAATTTTATTTTTAAAATAATAATTTAATGTTTTAGATTTAAATATTTTATTATTTAAATATTTAACATATAAATATAAAAAATAAGAATAGGTTTAATTTAATATTTAATTTATAAATTAATTTAAAAATATAATTTAATATTTAATTTTATGTTTAAAATAATAATTTATTGTTTTAGATTTAAGTATTTTATTATTTAAAAATATTTTGAAAATTGATTTTTTTTGAAATTAAAATTTTATCTTTTTTTTTGAATTAAATTGAATTAATATTAATTTAGAAATTTGTTTTTAAATTTAAATTTATTAATAATTTTTAAATTCCAAAAAAAAAAATTAAATTAAAAATTAAATTAAAATAATTTTCCTTTTTTTTTAATAAAAAAAATTAATAAAAAATAATAATAATTTATTAATAAATTAATTTAAAATAATAAATTAAAAAGAAAATTAAATTAATTATTAATTTAAATTTATTCTTATTTTTTATATTTTTTATTTATTTTCAAAATCCACTTTTTTTATTTAAATTTTTTTTTTTCATTTTTTTCCTTTTTTTTTAAACACAAAAACAAAAAACGCAAAACAAAATGGATAATAATAATAATAACCAAATTGAAAATGCAAATCAAAATGAAAATGAAAATGAAATGAAAAATTTAAAAAAAAAAGTAACAAAAAATTTAATTAAAAATTATTCAAACCTTTTAAATGGAAATTCATTTAAAGATTTTTCAATTTTTGTTGAGAATAAATCAAATCCTTTTGAAATTAAAGTTCATAAATCAATTTTATTTTCAAGATCTCCTTTTTTTAATGAGTCTTTAAGACAAGAATCTCTTTCTATTTCTTTAAATCAATTTAATAAAAAAGAAATGGAATCAATTTTGAGTTATATTTATTATGGAAATATTTCTTTTGAGAATCAAGAAAATCTTTTTCAATTATTGGAAATTTCAATTTATTTTAAATTAAATTTATTGAAAGAAATTATTCAAAAAAAAATTTTAAATTCAATTAATTATTCAAATTTTTTCCAATTTTTATTCCAAAATCGAAATTTAAATTCAAATGAAATTGAAATAAAATGTTTTGAATTAATAAATCAAAATTTTTCCCAAATTCAGAATAATGAAAATTTATTCAATTTAACTAAAGAAGAAATTATCAAATTTATTCAATTTAAACAAGAAAAAAAAGAAATTTTTCAATTTGATTTTTTTCAATTTTTAAATAATTGGATTGAAAAAAGAAATGAAAGATTAAAAGGAAAGAAAGAAAAAGAAAAAGAAAAAGAAAAGGGAATTGAAAAGAAAAGATTATTTCATTCTTTTTTTTCATTATTTGATAAAGATTCAATTTCAAAACAAGATTTTGATAAATTAAAACAATTTGATTTTTTTCCCAAATCTTTTTTAGTTGATATTCAAAACAAAGTTATTCAAGATAATCAAAAAGAAATTGAAAACAAAGAAAAAGAAATTGAAGATAAAAACAAAGAAAATCAACAAATGAAAATTGAAATTGAAGATAAGAACAAAGAAATTGAAGATAAAAACAAAGAAATTGAAGATAAAAACAAAGAAATTGAGAAAATAAAAGAAGAGAATGAGAAAATGAAACCTGTTTTTGATCAATATCAAATGGAGATTGAATTAAGAAAGAATTTTCCTCAATTTTCAGATTCAGAAATTGTTAAAGATATTGAATATGTTAAGAAATTACAAGAATGGATAAATGATAATGATTTTTTTTCTAAAATGAAAAAAGGATTTTCAGCAAAAAGAGATGGATTTAATTCTGAAAATTGGCATAAAGCAGTTGATAGGAAAGGAAAAACATTAGTTATTATCAAAACAAAAGATAATTTTATTTTTGGAGGTTTTACTCAAGTTGGATTTAATGGAAATACAGGATACATTAATGACTCAAATGCATTTATTTTTTCATTAAGAAATGATAAAGGAGATAGAATACCTGCAAAGTTTACATATAAACAAGATTATGCAATTTATTCTGCTTTAAGTTGGGGTCCATTATTTGGTCGTGGAAATGAACATGATTTCCGAATAGATTCTAATTTACAATCTGGTTTTTCAAATTTTGGTGAAAGTTATAATCTACCTAATGGAATTACTTTCCAATCAAATGAAGCTAGAAGTTATTTAGCTGGTTCTTATTCTTCATGGGTTGTTGATGAACTTGAATCTTATTTCATTTAAAAATTAATTAATAATAAGAAAATCAAACTTTTTTTTTTAATTTTTTTTTCAAAATTTAATTCAATTTTAATTTACTTTTAATCAAATTAATTTCTTTAAAATAATAAATAAGAAACAAATTTAATTTTAAATAATTTAATTTTAATTTAAAATATTTATTAAAAATTTAATTAATAAAAATAATCCAAAAAAAAAATAATAAATTTTAAAAATTGAATATTTTTAATATAATAAATAAAAATAAAAATTGAAAATAGAAATTAATAATAATTAAATTTAAATTCATTAATTAAAATATTAAAATAAAAAAATCAAATAAAATTTATTATTAATTAATATTTAAATATTAATAAATTATAATCAAAATCAAAAATAGAATAATTAGTAAATTATTTTTTTAGAAAGTTTATCTTATTCAACCATGTTAAATTCAATTTATTTAAAATTTTTAATTTTTAATTTTATTTTTAATATATTTTATTATAATTAAAATTAGAATAATAAATAATCAAAAATATTAATATAATAAATAAAAATATTATTTCAAATTAAAATAAAATAAATTTAAATTAAATTATTATTAAATATTATTAAGATTAAATATTTATCTTTATTAAAATATTTCAATTTTCTTCTCAATTTTATTAAATTATTGGGAATAATTTTATATTATTTTTAAATAAAGAAATATTGATAAAATATATAAAATATAATTAATTTTAAAATTTAATTATTTAATATTTTTATTTTATTTTTTTGAAATAAATTAATTAAAATATTTTATTAATTTTATTAAATTATTGAGAATAATTTTATATTATTTTAAATAAAGAAATATTAATAAAATATATAAAATATAATTAATTTCAAATTTAATTATTTAATATTCTTTATTCCATTTTTGAAATAAATTAATTAAAATATTTTATTTATTTTATTAAATTATTGGGAATAATTTTATATTATTTTAAATAAAGAAATATTAATAAAATATATAAGTTATAATTAATTTCAAATTTAATTATTTAATATTCTTTATTCCATTTTTGAAATAAATTAATGAAAATATTTTATTAATTTTATTAAATTATTGAGAATAATTTTATATTATTTTAAATAAAGAAATATTAATAAAATATATAAAATATAATTAATTTCAAATTTAATTATTTAATATTCTTTATTCCATTTTTGAAATAAATTAATTAAAAAGATTTTATAATTGAAAGAAAAGAAAAACAATATAAATTTCCTAAATTAATATTAATAATGAGAAGTGAATTATATCGAGGAATGTTTTTATCTGTAACAAATGATACTTCTAATAAAGTTACAGATTATAGTGAATTAAGTAATAAATCATTTCAAATATTTGAATATTGGATTTATTCAAATCAAATTAAAGATGAAATTCAAATTACTCAAGAAATTATTCATGAAATTCAAATTGGAATTGATTATTTTCAATTAAATCAAACAAATCCAAATTTATTTGATTTATTAATTAAAAAATTTAATAATTAAAATCAAAATCAAAATCGAAATAAAAAATAAGAATAGATTTAATTTAATATTTAATTTATAAATTAAAATCAAAATTCAAATTAAAATTAAAATTAAAATCAAAATTCAAATTAAAATCAAAATCAAAATCAAAATCAAAATTAAATTTAAAATCAGAATTTGAATTGAATTTTAAATTTAAATTTAATTTTAAATGAAATAAGTCTCAAGTTCATCAACAACCCATGAATTATAAGAACCAGCTAAATAACATTTAGCTTCTTTTGTTCCATAATTAATTCCATTAGGGAGATTATAACTATAACCAAAATTTGAACGAAAAGGTTGTAAATGAGAATCTAAAGAAAAATCAAATCCACTAAATCCAAAATCTGGACCACAACTTGAATAATTATAAAAAATTGAATATTTTTGATGACTTTCTCTAATTGGAAATTTTTGTGGTTTTCTATTATTTTTATCATTTCTTAATGTAAAAATAAATGCATTTGAATCAAAAATATATCCTTTCTCATTGTTTCTATCTTCTTTTCTCCATTTTGATTTATTTGTTGTAAAGCCAATTGAAGTAAATCCTCCAAAAATAAAATTATCTTTTGTTTTGATAATAATTAATGTTTTTCCTTTATTATCACAAATATCATGCCATTTTTTACAATCAAATCCATCTTTTTGAGCTGAATATCCTTTTTTCATTTTAGAAAAGAATTTATCATCATTTATCCATTCTTTTAATTTCTTGGAATGATATTTTTCTGAAATGATTTTTGATTTAAACTTTGATTTGAAAATGAATGAGTTTTCTTTTTCATTTTGAAGTTTTTGGAATTGAATTAATTTTTGTGAAATTTGATTTGGAATTAAATCTTGTTTCAAAGTATCTTCAAGTTCTTCTTTTGAGAAATTAATAAATCTGATTTTATCAATAATATTTGAAATTTGATCTTGAATTTTTTCTTTTTCTTCTTTTTCAAGTTCTTTTTCTTGATTAATATTTAATTTATGTTTTCCCCATTTTATTATTGATTGGAATAGTTCAAATTCATTTATTTCAATATCATCATTTGATAAAATAAAATTTAAATGATTTTCTTCAAGTTCAAGAAAAAATGGTTTTTAATAAATTTTTCAAAATTTTCAAAAATAAATTGATAAGCAAAAATCCAATAATTGATTTAAGTTCATTGTTTCAGATAATTTAAGAATATCAACAATAGTTTCAAATTTGTAAATTGTTTTTGATAAAATTTGAAGAAACATTAATTAATTCATCAATTAAATATTTTGATGAAAAAATTAAAATTTGAATTGCATTTTCTAAATTAATTTCAATCTTTCCTGAATAAAAATAATTTAAAATTGAAAATAGAATTGAACTTGAAACATCTTTTAGAATTAATTTATTTTCTTGATATTCTTTCATTTTTGAATTGAAAAGAGATTTAAAATATTGACTTCTTGAAGAAAGAATTGATTTATGAGTTTTAAATGAAATTTTGATTTTGTTCACAAATTATTTCAAAATCAAAATAACTTTCTTTTTCTTTTTCATTTTGATTTTGATTTTGAAATAAATTTTTTAAATCATTTGAAAGTTTTTCTAAATTTAAATAAGTTTCCATTTAAAAAGAAAAAAAATGAATTTTATTTTTTTTCATTTTTTTCATTTTTTTCATTTTTAAAATGAGTAGAACAATTAATTTACGAAAAACTGTAAATTAAATAAAATTAAAAATTAAAAATTAAAAAATTAAAATTAAAATATAAAAAATTTTGTTTTTTAAATTTTTTAGAGTAAATCAAAAGAATTTCTTGAAGCAAGAGGAGAATATTTAAAAATACAAAATATTTCAAATATGATTTATGGTTGTCTTGATTTTTATGAAAAAACAACACAAGGTTTTTTTAATTAGAAATTTATTAAAAAAAACAATTTAAAATTATATAAATTTTTTTTTTATTTAGAAATTGCAAATTCTGCTTCAAATTTATTTCATAATTTTGAAGAATTTTTTGATGAAGATACTTTTGAAAATAAAAAAGCAAAACAAATTTCAATTGGATTTAAGAAAACGAAAAAAAAAATTGTATTTTTAAATTCAAAAAAAAAAACAAAAACAAAAGAAATTAAAATGAAATTATTTTTTTTTTTGAAACAATTTTTTGAAGGAAAATGAATTAAAATTTAAAACAATTTTTGAAGGAAAATGATTAAAATTCATTTATAAAATTAAAATTCATTTATAAAATTCATTTATAAAATTAAAATTCATTTATAAAATTCATTTAAATCTATTTATAAAATTTATTTATAAAATTTATAATATTAAAATTAAAATTAAAATTCAAATTAAAATTCATTTATAAAATTAAAATTCATTTATAAAATTAAAATTCAAATTAAAATTAAAATTTATTTATAAAATTCATTTATAAAATTCATTTATAAAATTTATAATATTAAAAATGTCTTTTATAGGATCGTTTAAAACAAAGAGAAGGTCTTGGATCTCAACTTAAAAAACAAGAAAGATTATTAAAAAAACACAAAAACGATCCAAATAAACAAAAATTAATTCAAGAAAGAGTTAAAGTTTATGACGAAATTAATAACGGACTTCTTCAAGATTTATATGACTTTCTTGATAGAAAAGATGATTTTGTTTGTAAATCTTTTGTGAATGTAAATTTCAAAATGGAAAATCAATGGAAAAATAAAAATGATGAATATTTTATTGATATTTAATTTAGGTTTTTGATCATCATGTTAAATCATTTGATGAAATTGCTAAAAATATCAAACAAATTGAACTCAAAAAAAATCCAAATTCAATTATATCACCAATTTTACCAGTTTTTTTTGAAAAGGAATTAATAACTTTTGAAGATATTCTTGATAATCATTTTGCAACTGAATTTTTCAAGTAATTTATTGAAAATTGGAAATTAAATTTAAATTTAATTTGTTTTAAAAAAATAAATGATTTAGAACTTTTCTTGAACAAGAATTTTCAGCAGAATTAATTGATTTTTATTTATCAGTTCAAGAATTCAAATCAATTGAAAATTTTGATGAATCTAAAGAAAAAATCAAAGAGATTTACGAAGAATATGTTGAAGAAAATGGATATTCTCATGTTTGAAATTCAATTTAATCAAAAAACAAACAAACAAACAAATTATCATTTTAATTTGAAAATAATTTTAAAATTATTAAAAAAAAAAAGATTGAATTTGCAGATGAAATTAAACAAAAAATTATGGAATCAATGAAATCGCCAAATATCACAATATTTGATGAAGCAATGGAAGAAATTTTACAACAAATGAAAACAGTTTATTTCCCAAAATTTTTATCGAGTTCATTATTTCAGAAATTTAGAATGAACGCTTTTCCAAAAGAAGTCATTTTAAATGAAGTTTCGAAAATGGAAATCAATATTTCTAATGAAAATATTCAAAATGAAAATATTGAAAATGAAAATGAAAATGAAAATGAAAATGATGAAGACGATACATCTTTTATTGATTTTGAAAAGGAAAATTTTTTGTGGAATTCATTTGATGATGAAATATCAGAATTGAGTTTAGATGAAGATTTTGAAACAAAAGCCAAAAATTATGAAAAAACCATTTTAGATCAAAAAAAACAAGAAAAGAATCAATCATTTTCTGAAAATTCATTAATAGAATTTGAAAACATTTCCAATCTCGCAAGAAATAACAGAAACAAATGGAAAAAAACATTTGAAAACATTGAAAAATCAAAGCAAAATTCAGAACTTTATCAATTCCCGCATAACAAATTCAAAAAAGAAGAACAATTTGACAACGAAATATTTGTGGATCAAGAAAGAAAGAAAAGAATGAAAATGCGGGAGAAAAATTGGGGATTAATTTCTAGAGGAGGATATATACAAATTGATGACGATATCAAAAGCAATCTGTTATTTTTTGCATCAAGTGTTGGAGATTACCAATTTTTGAATTTAAATTTACCAGAAAATTCGGCTCATCTTGTCAATTGGCCGAATCCAAATAATAAAGGAAAAACCGCAATTTATGCAGCAATTGCTTTGGATGCTTCAGATATCGCCAATCTTTTGATAAAGGCTGGCGCAAGTCTTGATGTCAGAGATTACGACTTGAGAACTCCTCTTCATGAAGCTGTTGTTGAAAAAGCTTTTAAATGCGTAAAATTATTGAAAAATTTTGGCGCTTCTTTGGATGTTTTTGATAAGGATAATTTAACTCCTCTTGATTTGGCTTTTTCAGATTTTCAAAATTACAAAGAAATTATAAGTATTTTGATTGGTGTTTGAAAAATTAATTGGAAAATTTAAAATAAAAAAAAAAGTGGAACAAAAATCAATCAAAATTATTTTTTTCATTTTTTTTCACTTTTTTTCTTTTTTTAAAAAATGATTTCTTTACGTTCAAATCAAAAATCAAAACTTCAAAATAATCATTTCATTTCTTCTTCAATTAGAAATAATTTCTCAATCTTTTTGAATTCAAAACAAAATGAATTAATGCAAAAAAATGAAAAATTTACAAAAATGTTTTTTTCACAACAGAAAAAAAACAATAAAAATAAGAAAGGAAAAAAGAATTCAAGCATAAAAGAGAAATTGAATTTTTCGCAAGGAATTGATTTAAGCAATTATGATATTGGGAAAGTGAATAATTTATTGAAGAAAAAAGAGGATCAAATGATAATTTTCCAAATCACACCATCAATTGAATTTTCACTTTGTAAAGAATATGGACTTTCTTTTGGGAAAATATCCAGAGGAAAAATAGTATCAGCACTGAAAAAACTAGGAGTAGATTATGTGTTTGACACGGAGCTTGCAACCAACTTTATAATTGTTGAAGAGGCACATGAATTATTGCACAGATTAAAATACAATGGAATCATGCCAATGTTTTCCTCTTCTTGTTCGCCTTGGGTTGATTTAGTGCAGACAAAATATCCCCATTTCATTCCTAATATATCTTCTACTTGCTCGCCTCATGTCGTGCTGTCTTCACTGATCAAAAATTATTGGGCCGAAAAAAACCACATTCGACCCGAAAAAATTAAAACAGTTTCCGTTATGAGATGTTCACTAAAAAACGATCAAATATTGAGAAAACAAAACCTCTTGAAGAATGGATTGCAAAACATTGACTATGTCTTGACTTCCAAGGAGTTTGAAAATTTATTTAGAATCAATAATATTGAATGGAATTCCTTAAAGGAAATCAATACAGATCAATTTTTTCATCACAAACCCGCAAACAAAGACATAAATATCAACATGTTTGGGTTTTGTGGCGGTCTTGCAAGCTCCATTCTCAAGACCGCTTATGAAATTGGAACAGGAAAACTTTTTCATCCTATCAAATTTAAATCAATAAGTGGATTTGATTATATTCACGAAGCTCAAATTGATTTTAATGGTGTTGTAATCACTTCTGCTTTTGTTAAAGGCTCGGCCAATATCGAAAAATATCTTCAAATGACTGAAAATGCGGATTTTTTGCACTCTTTTACTGAATTCTTAGCTTGTGAACAAGGCTGTGTTGATTCAGATCTTGTTCCTTTTTTCTCTTCTTCTTCCAATTCATTTTCTCAAAAAAAACTGTCAAGTGATCCTTTTGGTGTTTTCTTTTTGAATCCTTCTTTGCAGAAGCTTTATCAAGAATTTCTTGGAAAACCACGTTCTGAAAAGTCAAAAAAATTATTGAATATCAATTATTCAAAAAAATAAATAGAAAACAATTAAAAAAATTTTAAATTTAATTTTAATTTTGATTTTGATTTTAATTTTAATTTTGATAATTAAATTTGTTAATTAATAAATCAAATAAATTTGGATTTGTTTGATTTAATTGAAAATAATCAATTCCAATTTCAATTTCATCAATGATTTCTTGAGTAATTTGAATTTCATCTTTAATTTGATTTGAATAAATCCAATATTCAAATATTTGAAATGATTTATTACTTAATTCACTATAATCTCTAACTTTATTAGATTTATCTTCTGTTACAGATAAAAACATTCCTCGATATAATTCACTTCTCATTATTAATATTAATTTTGGAAATTTATATTGTTTTTCTTTTCTTTCAATTATAAAATCTTTTCCATTTTCATTTTCATTTTCATTTAAATAAATTCTTTTCATTGTTTCTTCAATTTTTTCATTTAAATTTATAATTTCTTTAATTTCAGAATATAATATTGGATTTATTATTCTGTTTGAATAAATCATTTCAAATATTTGATTTGATTCTTTAATTGATTTTTTTGAAATAATTTCTTTAAGATTTTCAATTTGATTTTGATTTTGATTTAATCTATATTTTAATATTAATTTATGAGCTTTGATTATTTCTCCATTTTCGGTTTTAAATGAAATATTACAAAATTCTTTTCTTCTAAATAATTTTATCAAATCTTCTTCAAGATTGGAAAAAGAAGGAGAATAATAAAGAAATGAGTTGTAATAACCACAATAAATATGATAATTGGAAATATCTTCATTAAATCTTAATTTAGGAAGTTCAATTTGAATTTGAATTGATTGATCATTTGTATCTCCAGTTCCTAATTGACCAAAATAATTATATCCAAATTCAATCAATTTTGAATTGGATGTTAAAATCAAAGTATGAGCATTTCCAACAGAAAAATCAATAATATTATCATTTTCAAATAAAGGTGATTTGATTTCAGTAAATTCATTTGTATATTTGCCAAATCCATTATATTCATAAATTCCACATGAATAAAGTTTTCTTTTTGGATTTTGATTTTCATTTTCAATCATCATTATTGAATGAGTAAATCCACATTGAATATCAATTATTTTGCCTTTTGGAATATTTTGGATTTTGGTTAATTTATCGATTATCCGATCTTTTCTTGATTCTCCTAATCCAAGTCGGCCAAAAGTATTATCTCCGCATCCAAATAATTCTTGATTTGAATTTAAAAGAAAAACATATTTTGAAGTATTTCCTGAAAATATTTTAGAAACATTTTCCATCATTAAAATTGGTTTTTCTGTTTTTTGAAGTGTTTCAGAATCAAAACCAAGTTGACACCAATAATTTGAACCAATTCCATAAGCATTTTGATTTGAAGTTAATAAATAAATTGAACCAATTCCAGAAACAATATCTTGAATTATTCGATCATTTGTATCTTCAATTAATGATGAAATATTGATAAATTCATTTAGATTTTTTAGATTAATATCACTTCCTTTGGCAAATACATTTCCTTCTATTGTTAAAATAGCTTCATTTTGAAAACCAACAGTTACTTTTTGAATATTTTCTTCAATTTGGATTTTTTGAGGATTTTGTTTTGAATATTTTAAATATTTTATTGCTTTTCCATTTTTAAAAAGGAAAATTGTTGCAAAAAAACTTGATGAAATTTGTTTAATTTGTTTTTCATTTTCATTTTCAAATTTAAATTGAATTAGTTTTCTTATTATTTCATTTGGTTTATTTTTTATGAGAGTTGGAAATTTATTTCTTCCAAAAAATAAACAACCATTCATTTTTGAAAAGAAAAAAATGAAAAAAATATTTTTGGAATTTTAATTTTGATTTTAATTTTAATTTTAATTTTAATTTTGGTTTTGATTTTAATTTTAATTTTAATTTTTAATTTTAATTTTAATTTTAATTTTGATTTTAATTTTGATTTTAATTTTGATTTTGATTATTAAATTTATTAATTAATAAATCAAATAAATTTGGATTTGTTTGATTTAATTGAAAATAATCAATTCCAATTTGAATTTCATCAATAATTTCTTGTGTAATTTGAATTTCATCTTTAATTTGATTTGAATAAATCCAATATTCAAATATTTGAAATGATTTATTACTTAATTCACTATAATCTGTAACTTTATTAGAAGTATCATTTATTACAGATAAAAACATTCCTCGATATAATTCACTTCTCATTATTAATATTAATTTTGGAAATTTATATTGTTTTTCTTTTCTTTCAATAATAAAATCTTTTTCATTTTCATTTTCATTTTCATTTTCATTTAAATAAATTCTTTTCATTGTTTCTTCAATTTTTTCATTTGAATTTATAATTTCTTTAATTTCAGAATATAATTTTGGATTTATTTTGGAATTGTTTGAATAAATCATTTCAAATATTTGATTTGATTCTTTAATTGATTTATTTGAAATAATTTCTTGAAGTTTTTCAATTTGATTTTGATTTTGATTTAATCTATATTTTAATATTAATTTATGAGCTTTGATTATTTCTCCATTTTTGGTTTTAAATGAAATATTACAAAATTCTTTTCTTCTAAATAATTTTATCAAATCTTCTTCAAGATTGGAAAAAGAAGGAGGAGAATAATAAATAAATGATCTATAAGCACCACAATAAATATGATAATTGGAAATATCTTCATTAAATCTTAATTTAGGAAGTTCAATTTGAATTGGAATTGATTGATTTTTTGTATTTCCAGTTCCTAATTGGCCAAATTCATTATGTCCAAATCCTATCACTTTCCCTTTAGATGTTAAAATCAAAGTATGAGCACTTCCAACAGAAAAATCAAGAATATTATTATCATTTTCAAATAAAGATGATTTGATTTCAGTAAATTCATAAGTATTTTGATCTTTGCCAAGTCCATTATATGAATAATTTCCACATGAATAAAGTTTTCTTTTTGTGTTTTCATCTTCAATCAACATTATTGAATGATATATTCCACATTGAATATCAATTATTTTGCCTTTTGGAATACTTTGGATTTTGGTTAATTTTTGGATTTTTCTTTCTTTTTTTCTTGATTCTCCTAATCCAACTTGAGCATGTTCATTCCAACCACATCCAAATAATTCTTGATTTGAATTTAAAAGAAAAACATGACGTGAAGAAATTCTTGAAAATATTTTAGAAACATTTTTCATCATTAAAATTGGTTTTTCTGTTTCTTCAAGTGTTTCATAATCAAAACCAAGTTGGCACCAATAATTTGAACCAATTCCATAAGCATTTTGATTTGAAGTTAATAAATAAATTGAACTTAATCCAGAAACAATATCTTGAATTATTCTATCATTTTTATCTTCAATTAATGATGAAATATTGATAAATTCATTTGGATTTTTTAGATTAATATCACTTCCTTTGGCAAATACATTTCCTTCTATTGTTAAAATAGCTTCATTTCGATAACCAACAGTTACTTTTTGAATATTTTCTTCAATTTGAATTTTTTCAAGATTTTGATTTGAATCATTTTCATTTAAATATTCTATTGCTTTTCCATTTTCAAAAAGGAAAATTGTTGAAAATATTCCTGATGAAATTTGTTTAATTTGTTTTTTATTTTCATTTTCATTTTCATTTTCATTTTCGTTTTCATTTTCATTTTCATTTTCATTTTCATTTTCATTTTCATTTTCAAATTTAAATTGAATTGGTTTTATTATTTTATTTGGTTTATTTTTGATAAGAATTGGATATTCATTTTCACCCCAAAATAAACAATCATTCATTTTTGAAAAGAAAAAAATGAAAAAAATATTTTTGGAATTTTAATTTTGATTTTAATTTTAATTTTAATTTTAATTTTAATTTTAAATTTTAATTTTAATTTTAATTTTGATTTTGATTTTAATTTTAATTTTGATTTTGATTATTAAATTTATTAATTAATAAATCAAATAAATTTGGATTTGTTTGATTTAATTGAAAATAATCAATTCCTGTTTCTATTTCATCAATTATTTCTTGTGTAATTTGAATTTCATCTTTAATTTGATTTGAATAAATCCAATATTCAAATATTTCAAATGATTTATTACTTAATTCACTATAATCTGTAACTTTATTAGAAGTATCATCTGTAACAGATAAAAACATTCCTCGATATAATTCACTTCTCATTATTAATATTAATTTAGGAAATTTATATTTCTTTTCTTTTCTTTCAATTATAAAATCTTTTTCATTTTCATTTTCATTTTCATTTAAATAAATTCTTTTCATTGTTTCTTCAATTTTTTCATTTGAATTTATAATTTCTTTAATTTCAAAATATAATTTTGGATTTATTTTGGAATTATTTGAATAAATCATTTCAAATATTTGATTTGATTCTTTAATTGATTTTTTTGAAATAATTTCTTTAAGTTTTTCAATTTGATTTTGATTTTGATTTAATCTATATTTCAATATTAATTTATGAACTTTGATTATTTCTCCAGTTTCTGTTTTAAATGAAATATTACAAAATTCTTTTCTTTTAAATAATTTTATCAAATCTTCTTCAAGATTGGAAAAAGAAGGAGAATAATAATAAATAAATGATCTGTAATATCCACAATAAATATGATAGTTGGAAATATTTTCATTAAATCTTAATTTAGGAAGTTCAATTTGAATTGGAATTAATTGATTTTTTGTATCTCCACTTCCTAATTGGCCAAGTTCATTATGTCCAAATCCTATCACTTTCCCTTTAGATGTTAAAATCAAAGTATGAGCACTTCCAACAGAAAAATCAAGAATATTATTATCATTTTCAAATAAAGATGATTTGATTTCAGTAAATTCTTTTGTATTTTGATCTTTGCCAAGTCCATTATATGAATAATATCCACATGAATAAAGTTTTCTTTTTGTGTTTTCATTTTCATCTTCAATCAACATTATGGAATGATAATCACCACATTGAATATCAATTATTTTACCTTTTGGAATATTTTGGATTTTGGTTAATTTTTGGATTTTTGTTTCTTTTTTTCTTGATTCTCCTAATCCAAGTTGAGCATGTTCATTCCAACCACATCCAAATAATTCTTGATTTGAATTTAAAAGAAAAACATGACGTGAATTATTTCCTGAAAATATTTTAGAAACATTTTCCATCATTAAAATTGGTTTTTCTGTTTCTTTAAGTGTTTCATAATCAAAACCAAGTTGACACCAATAATTTGAACCAATTCCATAAGCATTTTGATTTGAAGTTAATAAATAAATTGAACTTAATCCAGAAACAATATCTTGAATTATTCTATTATTTTTATCTTCAATTAATGATGAAATATTGATAAATTCATTTAGATTTTTTGAATTAATATCACTTCCTTTGGAAAATACATTTCCTTCTATTGTTAAAATAGCTTCATTTCGATAACCAACAGTTACTTTTTGAATATTTTCTTCAATTTGAATTTTTGAAGGATTTTGTTTTGAATCATTTTCATTTAAATATTCTATTGCTTTTCCATTTTTAAAAAGGAAAATTGTTGAAAAATTTCCTGATGAAATTTGTTTAATTTCATTTTCATTTTCATTTTCATTTTCATTTTCATTTTCATTTTCATTTTCATTTTCATTTTCATTTTCATTTTCATTTTCAAATTTAAATTGAATTGGTTTTATTATTTTATCTGGTTTATTTTTGATAAGAATTGGATATTCATTTTGACCAAAAAATAAACAATCATTCATTTTTAGAAAAGAAAAAAAATGAAAAATGAATATTGATTTTGGTTTTTAATTATGATTTTAATTTTGATTTTGATTTTGATTTTAATTTGGATTTTGATTTTGATTTTAATTTTGATTTTTAATTTTATTAATAATTTCTTTTCAAAAAATCGAACATTTTTTCTGTTTTCTTTTTAATATTTCTCTTTCTTTTTGTTTTTGGATTTCTTGTTCTTCTTTTTCTTCTTTTTCTTTTTCTTCTTGTTCTTTTTGTTTTTGGATTTCTTGTTCTCGTTTTTCTTGTTCTCGTTTTTCTTGTTCTCGTTTTTCTTGTTCTCGTTTTTCTTTTTCTTCTTTTTCTTTTTGTTTTTGTTTTTTTTTTCGTTCTTCTTTTTCTTTTTTTTTTGGATTTTGATTATTAAATTTTTTAATTAATAAATCAAATAAATTTGGATTTGTTTGATTTAATTGAAAATAATCAATTCCAATTTGAATTTCATTAATTATTTCTTGTGTAATTTTAATTCCATCTTTAATTTGATTTGAATAAATCCAATATTCAAATATTTGAAATGATTTATTACTTAATTCACTATAATCTGTAACTTTATTTGAAGTATCATCAGTTACAGATAAAAACATTCCTCGATATAATTCACTTCTCATTATTAATATTAATTTAGGAAATTTATATTGTTTTTCTTTTCTTTCAATAATAAAATCTTTTTCATTTTCATTTTCAATTTCATTTAAATAAATTCTTTTCATTGTTTCTTCAATTTTTTCATTTGAATTTATAATTTCTTTAATTTCTGAATATAATTTTGGATTTATTATTCTGTTTGAATAAATCATTTCAAATATTTGATTTGATTCTTTAATTGATTTTTTTGAAATAATTTCTTGAAGTTTTTCATTTTGATTTTCATCTTTTAATCTATATTTCAATATTAATTTATGAGCTTCAATTATTTCTCCATTTTTGGTTTTAAATGAAATATCACAAAATTCTTTTCTTTCAAATAATTTTATCAAATCTTCTTCAAGATTGGAAAAAGAAGGAGAATAATAAATAAATGATTTGTGATATCCACAAGAAATATGATAATTGGAAATATCTTCATTAAATTTTAATTCAGAATGCTCAACTTGAATTGGAATTAACCGATATTTATTATTATCATCTCCTAATTGACCCCAATTATTATCTCCAAATTCTATTAATTTTGAATTAGAAGTTAAAATCAAAGTCTCAATAAATCCAACAGAAATTTCAAGAATATAATCATTTTCAAATAAAGATGATTTGATTTCAGTAAATTCATAAGTATATCCTTTATCTTGTCCAAGTCCATTATATCTATAATACCCACATGAATAAAGTTTTCTTTTTGGATTTTCATTTTCATTTTCAATCAACATTATTGAATGATAAAATCCACATTGAATATCAATTATTTTGCCTTTTGGAATATTTTGTATTTGGGTTAATTTATCGATTGTTGTTGCTCTTCTTGATTTTCCTAATCCAAGTTGATAATCATAATTATATCCGCATCCAAATAATTCTTGATTTGAATTTAAAAGAAAAACGGAAATTGAAGAAGTTCCTGAAAATATTTTAGAAACATTTTTCATCATTAAAATTGGTTCTTCTGATTTTGGAAGTTTTTTAGGATCAACTCCAAGTTTAGCATATTCATTGAAGCCAATTCCATAAGCATTTTGATTTGAAGTTAATAAGTAAATTGCACTATCTCCAGAAACAAAATCTTCAATTATTCTATCATTTGTATCTTCAATTAATGATGAAATATTAGTAAATTCTTTTGGATTTTTTGAATTTATATAATATCCTTTGGCAAATAAATTTCCTTCTATTGTTAAAATAGTTTCAATAAAATGACCAACAGATACTTTTTGAATATTTTTAATTGGCATTTTTGAAGGTTTTGGATTTGAATCATTTTCTTCATTTGAATATTTTATTGCTTTTCCATTTTCGAAAAGGAAAACTACTGAAGAATAACCTGAAAAAATTTGTTTAATTTGTTTTACATTTTCATTTTCATTTTCAAATTTAAATTGAATTGGTTTTATTATTTCTTCTGGTTTATTTTTGAAAAGAATTGGAAATTTATTTCTTCCCCAAAATAAAATTTCATTCATTTTAAAAAAGAAAAAAATGAAAAAAATATTTTTGGATTTTAATTTTAATTTTAATTTTAATTTTAATTTTAATTTTAATTTTAATTTTAATTTTAATTTTTAATTTTAATTTTAATTTTAATTTTAATTTTGATTTTAATTTTAATTTTAATTTTAATTTTAATTTTAATTTTAATTTTAATTTTAATTTTAATTTTAATTTTAATTTTAATTTTAATTTTAATTTTAATTTTAATTTTAATTTTAATTTTAATTTAAATTTTAATTTTAATTTTAATTTTGATTTTAATTTTAATTTTTAATTTTAATTTTAATTTTAATTTTGATTTTGATTTGGATTCGGATTCGGATTCAAAAACATTTTTTGTGAACAATAGAAGAACCAAATTCGTCAAATTCTTTTTTTAAAATCCACATTTGTTGAAAAGTAGAAAGAGAAGCCAAAATTGATCCACCAATCCAAACAGAATATTTCCTTTCAGGAGGAGCAATAATTTTTATTTTCATATTTTTTGGAGCTAATTTTGAAACTTCTTTTTCAATTCTGTCTTGAATTCCTTGAAACATTGAAGATCCACCAGAAATCAGAATATTTGAATAAAAATCTTTTCTCATTTCCAAATCACATTTGTTAATTGAATCAAAAAGCACTTGATGAATTCCTTTGTGATCTTTTCCAATCAAAGAAGGATTAAACAAAGCTTCAGGGATTGTAAATCTTTCGTTTCCAATTGTGATAATATTTCCATCAGGCAATTCATAAGGTTTCTGAATTGAAGATTGGAATTCATTTGCATTTTGGATTTCCTGTTCAAAATCATAAGCAATATAACAAAGTTTTTCTTTAATATCTTTAACAATTTCTCTTTGTGAACTATTTTCAAAAAAATATCCTCTTCTAGTTAAATTTTGGATTAAATAATCAGTTAAATCTCTTCCAGCCAAATTGATTTTTGTGATTGTATGAGGCAAAGTATATCCCTCAATAACGGGAAAAGTAAAACAAACTCCATCACCCATTTCAATATTCATTGCTGTATTTCTTCCTGAAGAATAAACTGATAATATTCCTGTGATTGCAACATAAAACGCTGGGAGTTTGAAAGTTTCAAACATAATCTCAGTCATTTTTTCTCTATTCCTTTTTGGATTCAATATTGATTCCGTTAATAAAACAGGATGTTCTTCAGGTGCTACTTTTAATTCATTATAAAATGTATGATTCCATATTTTTTCCATTTCCTCCCAATTTCTCACTATTCCATGTTCTATTGGATAATTTATTGTTGAAAATCCCCTTTTGTATTCGGCTTCATCTCCTACATATGATTTATTTTGATCCATTCCAATCATAATCTCTTCGTGTCTTAATCTTCCTACAATTGTCGGGAAAACTGCTCTTGGTGCATCATCTCCTGCAAATCCTGCTTTTATCATTCCTGATCCATTATCAATAACTAATGACTGAATATTTTCAAAATCATAATTATCCATTTTTATTTAAAATTTGAAAAGAAAAAAATGAAAAAATTTTTAATTTTAATTTTGATTTTAATTTTAATTTTGATTTTAATTTTAATTTTAATTTTAATTTTAATTTTAATATTAATTTTAATTTTGATTTTAATTTTAATTTTAATTTTAATTTTAATTTTGATTTTAATTTTAGTTTTGATTTTTAATATTAATTTTAATTTTAATTTTAATTTTAATTTTAATTTTAATTATGATTATGATTATTAAATTTTTTAATTAATAAATCAAATAAATTTGGATTTGTTTGATTTAATTGAAAATAATCAATTCCTGTTTCTAATTCTTGAATAATTTCTTGTGTAATTTTAATTCCTTCTTTAATTTGATTTGAATAAATCCAATATTCAAATATTTGAAATGATTTATTACTTAATTCACTATAATCTCTAACTTTATTAGAAGTATCATTTATTACAGATAAAAACATTCCTCGATATAATTCACTTCTCATTATTAATATTAATTTTGGAAATTTATATTGTTTTTCTTTTCTTTCAATAATAAAATCTTTTTCATTTTCATTTAAATAAATTCTTTTCATTGTTTCTTCAATTTTTTCATTGGAATTTATAATTTCTTTAATTTCAGAATATAATTTTGGATTTATTTTGGAATTATTTGAATAAATCATTTCAAATATTTGATTTGATTCTTTAATTGATTTATTTAAGATGATTTCTTTAAGTTTTTCAATTTCATCTTGATTTTGATTTAATCTATATTTCAATATTAATTTATGAGCTTCAATTATTTCTCCATTTTCTGTTTTAAATGAAATATCACAAAATTCTTTTCTTCCAAACAATTTTATCAAATCTTCTTCAAGATTGGAAAAAGAAAAAAGAGAATAATAAAGAAATGATTTCCTTAGTCCACAAGAAAGATGATAATTAGAAATATCTTCATCAAATCTTAATTTAGGAAGTTCAATTTGAATTGGAATTCGTTGATTATTTGTATCTCCAGTTCCTAATTGACCATAAGAATTAATTCCAAATCCTATCAATTTTGATTTAGAAGTTAAAATCAAAGTATAATAATCACTAACAGAAATTTCAAGAATATTATCATCATTTTCAAATAAAAATGATTTGATTTCAGTAAATTCATCAGTGTCTTCAAATTTTTCAAGTCCATTATTTTCAGAATATCCACATGAATAAAGTTTTCTTTTTGGATTTTCAACATCTTCATATTCATATTCATATTCATATTCATTTTCATTTTCAATCAACATTACTGAATGACCATATCCACATTGAATATCAATTATTTTGCCTTTTGGAATATTTTGGATTTTGGTTAATTTATCGATTGTTTCTTCTTTTCTTGATTCTCCTAATCCAAGTTGTGTATATCTATTCAATCCGCATCCAAATAATTCTTGATTTGAATTTAAAAGAAAAACATGATAAGACAAATTTCCTGAAAATATTTTAGAAACATTTTCCATCATTAAAATTGGTTTTTCTGTTTTTGGAAATTTTTCAGAATCAAAACCAATTTGACCTGATCTATTTAAACCAATTCCATAAGCATTTTGATTTGAAGTTAATAAATAAATTGAACCAATTCCAGAAACAATATCTTGAATTATTCTATCATTTGTATCTTCAATTAATGATGAAATATTGATAAATTCTTTTGGATTTTTTGAATCAATTAGATATCCTTTTGCGAATATATTTCCTTCTATTGTTAAAATAGCTTCATTTCGATAACCAACAGATACTTTTTGAATATTTTCAATTTGGATTTTTGAAGGATTTTGTTTTGAATCTCTTAAATATTCTATTGCTTTTCCATTTTTGAAAAGGAAAATTGTTGCAAACGAATTTGATGAAATTTGTTTAATTTGTTTTTCATTTTCATTTTCATTTTCATTTTCATTTTCATTTTCATTTTCATTTTCATTTTCATTTTCAAATTTAAATTGAATTGGTTTTGTGATTAGATATGACTTATTTTTGATAAGAATTGGAAATTGATTTTCACCAAAAAATAAACAATCATTCATTTTTAGAAAAGAAAAAAATGAAAAAAATGAATTTTAATTTTAATTTTAATTTTAATTTTAATTTTAATTTTAATTTTAATTTTAATTTTAATTTTAATTTTAATTTTAATTTTAATTTTAATTTTAATTTTAATTTTAATTTTGATTTTAATTTTGATTTTTATTTTAATTTTGATTTTGATTATTAAATTTGTTAATTAATAAATCAAATAAATTTGGATTTGTTTGATTTAATTGAAAATAATCAATTCCTGTTTCTAATTCTTGAATAATTTCTTGTGTAATTTGAATTCCTTCTTTAATTTGATTTGAATAAATCCAATATTCAAATATTTGAAATGATTTATTACTTAATTCACTATAATCTTTAACTTTATTAGATTTATCTTCTGTTACAGATAAAAACATTCCTCGATATAATTCACTTCTCATTATTAATATTAATTTAGGAAATTTATATTTCTTTTCTTTTCTTTCAATTATAAAATCTTTTTCATTTTCATTTTCATTTTCATTTTCATTTTCATTTAAATAAATTCTTTTCATTGTTTCTTCAATTTTTTCATTTAAATTTATAATTTCTTTAATTTCAGAATATAATATTGTATTTATTATTCTATTTGAATAAATCATTTCAAATATTTGATTTGATTCTTTAATTGATTTTTTTGAAATAATTTCTTGAAGTTTTTCAATTTGATTTTGATTTTGATTTAATCTATATTTCAATATTAATTTATGAGCTTTAATTATTTCTCCATTTTTGGTTTTAAATGAAATATTACAAAATTCTTTTCTTTCAAATAGTTTTATCAAATCTTCTTCAAGATTGGAAAAAGAAGGAGGAGAATAATAAAGAAATGATTTGTAATAACCACAATAAATATGATAATTGGAAATATCTTTATTAAATCTTAATTTAGGAAGTTCAATTTGAATTGGAATTTGTTGATGTTCTATATCTCCAGTTCCTAATTGACCAAAATAATTATCTCCAAATCCTATCAATTTTGATTTGGAAGTTAAAATCAAAGTATAATTATCTCCAACAGAAAAATCAAGAATATCATCATCAAATAAAGATGATTTGATTTCAGTAAATTCATAAATATATTTATTTTTGCCAAGTCCATTATATTGATGATGACCACATGAATAAAGTTTTCTTTTTGGATTTTGATTTTGATTTTCATTTTCAGTCAACATTATTGAATAATGATATCCACATTGAATATCAATTATTTTGCCTTTTGGAATATTTTGGATTTTGGTTAATTTATCGATTCTTTCTTCTTTTTTTCTTGATTTTCCTAATCCAAGTTTATCAAATCTATTATCGCCGCATCCAAATAATTCTTGATTTGAATTTAAAAGAAAAATATGACTTGAGCAATTTCCTGAAAATATTTTAGAAACATTTTTCATCATTAAAATTGGTTTTTCTGTTTTTTCAAGTGTTTTAGAATCTAAACCAAGTTGACCAAATTGATTATAACCAAATCCATAAGTATTTTGATTTGAAGTTAATAAATAAATTGAATGAGCTCCAGAAACAACATCTTGAATTATTCTATCATTTGTATCTTCAATTAATGATGAAATATTGATAAATTCTTTTGGATTTTTTGGATTAATATCTCTTCCTTTGGCAAATACATTTCCTTCTATTGTTAAAATAGCTTCATTTTGATAACCAACAGTTACTTTTTGAATATTTTCAATTTGGATTTTTGAAGGATTTTGTTTTGAATCTTTTAGATATTCTATTGCTTTTCCATTTTTAAAAAGTAAAATTGTTCCAAAAAAACCTGATGAAATTTGTTTAATTTGTTTTTCATTTTCATTTTCATTTTCATTTTCATTTTCATTTTCAAATTTAAATTGAATTGGTTTTCTTATTTTATCTAGTTCATTTTTGATAAGTTTTGGAGATTGATTATAACCAAAAAATAAAATTTCATTCATTTTTAAAAGAAAAAAAATGAAAAAAATGAAAAAAGAAAAAAATTTTTAAAAAGGAAAAAAAGATCAAAATTTTCTCATTTTTTATTTTATTTTTTTTCTCGCTTTTCTTTTCTTTTCTTTTCTTTTCTTTATTTTCTTTATTTTATAATTTTGAATTGATTTGATCATTTTTAAATAAATATGATTGGTACAACATTAAGAAATCGATGGATTCTTGAGAAAAAAATAGGACAAGGAGCTTTTGGTTAGTTATTTTAATTTTAATTTTAAATTTAATTTTTAATTTAATTTTTAATTTTAATTTTAATTTTTTTAAAAGGTGATATTTATGCAGCAAGAGATATTGAAACAAAGAAAAATGTAGCAGTAAAAATGGAAGAATGTGCCAAAAAAAGAGAGTCTTTAAAACTCGAAGTTGTTGTTTTAAAATCAATTCAAGGTAAAAATAATTAAAAATTAAAACAAAAAAATTAAAACAAAAAAATTAAAACAAAAATCAATTAAAAATTAAAACAAAAAAATAAAAAAAAAATTGATTTAAAAAATATGGATTAATCTTTGAAAACAGACTCTCCATTTGCACCTATTTATATTTCATGTGGCAGAATCCCAAATTATAATTATGTTGTTATGGAATTATTAGGGAATAATTTAGCACAATTAAAAAGAAAAATGCCAACAGGAAAATTTTCTTTAGGAACTACTTTAAGATTAGGAATTGAAATGATATCTGCAATAGAAGATGTTCATGAAGCTGGTTATTTACATCGAGATATAAAGCCAGTAATTTATTCTTGAAAAAACAAATCAAATTTTTATTTTCTTATTTTCTTATTTATTTTCTTTTATTTTTTAGTCAAATTTTGCTTTGAGAAGAAATTGTCATAAAGGTCAATCATTTTGTTGTATTATTGATTTTGGATTAGCCAGAAAATATCTTGATTCAAATTTTCAAATTCGACCTGTAATTTATAATTTATAATTTAATCCCCAAAATATGCTTAAATTCCACAAAGATCTTTATTTATAAAATATAATTTATTTATAAAATATAATTTAATTATAAAATATAATTTAATTATAAAATATAATTTAATTATAAAATATAATTTATTTATAAAATATAATTTATTTATAAAATATAATTTATTTATAAAATATAATTTATTTATAAAATATAATTTATTTATAAAATATAATTTAATTCCAAAATATAATTTATTTATAAAATATAATTTATTTACAAAATATAATTTAATTATAAAATATAATTTATTTATAAAATATAATTTATTTATAAAATATAATTTAATTATAAAATATAATTTATTTATAAAATATAATTTAATTATAAAATATTATTTAATTACAAAATATAATTTATTTATAAAATATTATTTAAATTACAAAATATAATTTAATTACAAAATATAATTTATTTATAAAATATAATTTAATTATAAAATATAATTTATTTATAAAATATAATTTAATTATAAAATATTATTTAATTACAAAATATAATTTAATTACAAAATATATTATTTAATTACAAAATATAATTTAATTATAAAATATAATTTATTTCCAAAATATAATTTATTTATAAAATATAATTTATCTATAAAATATAATTTATTTATAAAATATAATTTATTTATAAAATATAATTTATTTATAAAATATAATTTATTTATAAAATATAATTTAATTATAAAATATAATTTAATTCTAAAATATAATTTATTTACAAAATATAATTTATTTATAAAATATTATTTTTTTTACAAAATATTATTTAATAAAAATATAATTTATTTACAAAATATAATTTAATTATAAAATATAATTTAATTATAAAATATAATTTAATTATAAAAATATAATTTAATTATAAAATATAATTTTATTTATAAAATATAATTTAATTCCAAAATATAATTTAATTATAAAATATAATTTATTTTAAAAATATAATTTAATTCCAAAATATAATTTATTTATAAAATATAATTTATTTACAAAATATAATTTAATTATAAAATATAATTTAATTATAAAATATAATTTAATTATAAAATATATTTTAATTATAAAATATAATTTAATTATAAAATATAATTTAATTACAAAAATATAATTTAATTACAAAATATAATTTAATTACAAAATATAATTTAATTACAAAATATAATTTAATTACAAAATATAATTTAATTATAAAAATATAATTTAATTACAAAATATAATTTAATTACAAAATATATTTATTTATAAAATATAATTTAATTATAAAAATATAATTTAATTACAAAATATAATTCTAATTATAAAATATAATTTATTTACAAAATATAATTTATTTCCAAAATATAATTTAATTACAAAATATAATTTAATTATAAAATATAATTTAATTACAAAATATAATTTAATTACAAAATATAATTTATTTATAAAATATAATTTAATTTACAAAAATATAATTTATTTACAAAATATAATTTATTTATAAAATATAATTTAATTACAAAATATAATTTATTTATAAAATATAATTTATTTATAAAATATAATTTATTTATAAAATATAATTTATTTATAAAATATAATTTAATTACAAAATATAATTTAAATATAAAATATAATTTAATTACAAAATATATAATTTATTTACAAAATATAATTTATTTATAAAATATAATTTATTTATAAAATATAATTTATTTAAAATATAATTTAATTCTAAAATATAATTTAATTCTAAAATATAATTTATTTATAAAATATAATTTATTTATAAAATATAATTTAATTCCAAAATATAATTTATTTATAAAATATAATTTATTTATAAAAATATAATTTATTTCCAAAATATAATTTATTTCCAAAAATATAATTTAATTCCAAAATATAATTTATCTACAAAAATATAATTTATTTATAAAATATAATTTATTTACAAAATATAATTTAATTATAAAATATAATTTAATTATAAAATATAATTTAATTACAAAATATAATTTATTTATAAAATATAATTTAATTACAAAATATATTTATTTATAAAATATAATTTAATTATAAAATATAATTTATTTATAAAATATAATTTATTTATAAAATATTATTTAATTACAAAATATAATTTAATTATAAAATATAATTTATTTACAAAATATAATTTATTTCCAAAATATAATTTAATTACAAAATATAATTTATTTCTAAAATATAATTTATTTATAAAATAATATTTAATTATAAAATATAATTTAATTATAAAATATAATTTATTTATAAAATATAATTTATTTATAAAATATAATTTAATTACAAAATATAATTTAATTCCAAAATATAATTTATTTACAAAATATAATTTAATTATAAAATATAATAATTTAGGCAAGACAAAATATTGGATTTAGAGGAACTGCAAGATATGCTTCAATAGCATCACATAAATCAGAAGTAAAATAAATATTAAATTTCTTCCCAATTATTTTTTTATTTAAAATAATAATAATAATAATCATAAATTAAAAAGGAACTTGGAAGAAGAGATGATTTATGGTCTTTGTTTTATCTTTTAATTGAATTTTTAATTGGACAATTACCATGGAGAAAATTAAAAGAGAAAGATGAAATCAAAGAAATGAAAATTAAATATACACCTTCATCTTTATGTCAAGGATTACCACCTGAATTTGCAAAATTTTCTGATCATGTTGACAGTAATTATTATTATTATAATTATTTTTATTCTTTTCTGTTTTTAATTTTGTTGTTTCCAAAAATAGATTTGAAATATGAAGATAAACCTAATTATCAATATTTAAGAAATTTACTTCGAGAAACTTATTTACGTTATCATTTTGATGATAATTATCCATTTGATTGGGAAATTTCACAAAATTCTGAAAGCAATTCACAGTAAATTATTTTAATATTTATTTCAATATTTATTTTAATATTAATTTAAATATTTATTTCAATATTTATTTCAATATTTAATTTAAATATTTATTTTAATATTTATTTCAATATTTATTTTAATATTTAATTTAATATTTATTTTAATATTTAATTTAATATTTGATTTGAATATTTTAGAAAACATTCAAAACATGGAAATGCAGGTCAAAATCAATCAGGACAATTACAAGAAATTAATACTAAAAACCCAAGATTTTCCAAGAATTTAATGGAAACAAATAGTTTAAGTCCAGTTATAGCTCGAAATACTTCATTTAGACCAATTCAATCACAAGAAAATAATCAAAATCCAAATCAATTTACTAATCAAACACCTATTAATTCCCTCTTAATGGAACACCACAAAAACCAGTTGTGGTTTATGACCCAACTTCTCCTCAAAATGCTGAGTTGTTTGAACAACAGCTTAAAAGAATTCAACAACAAGGAAGAAGTTTTGAACCAAATAATCTTGAAATTGAAATGGAAAATTATGATCATGAAAATTTTCAAAATCAAAAGGATTTTCAAAAGAATGTTCCTTATGATAAATACATAAATAATCACAAAAAATGTTGTTTTGTTATGTAAAAGAATTTGTATCCAAAAAAATAATCTCAAATTAATTGATTTTGAAAAAGTCTTTTTCTTTTGTTTTTTTTTGTTTTTTTTTGTTTTTCTTTTGTTTTTTAATTAAAAAAAAATTTAATTTAAAAATTTATTTTTTCTTAATTCATTTTTTTTTTCATTTTTCTTTTTTCTTTTATTTCAATTAAATTCATTTTATTTTTGTTAATTAGTTTTTTTGTAAATCAAACAAAAACAACAAAATTTATTTATTTAATCATTTAATTTAATCCTTTCACAATCTATTTTATAAAAAAAAATTTTTTTTTCGATTTTAACGATCCAAACAAAATTTAAAAACAAAAAAAAAAGAATTTAAATAAATAATGTCATTAAGAAAACACTTTTCATTTCAATCAGAAAACAATTTAAAACCACAAGTAAATTTAATTTTTAAATCTTAATCGAATAAAAAAGAAATCAAATTTTTATTTAATTGAAATTTTTTTTCAATTTAAAAAAAGTTGAATTCAAAAGAAGTTAATCAAGTTTTAAGTGAAATTAAAAAGAATTTAGATATAAAAAAAGCAAGAGAAAAACCAGTTTTATTAAAAGAAACAAAACAAAATCTTGAAGGTTTTTATTTGATTGAAAAACAATTTTAAAAAAAAATCAAATTTAAAAACAATTTAAAAAAAAAAAAACAACAATTTTAAAAAAACAATTTAAATCAAATGAAAAACAATTTAAATCAAATAAAAAACAATTTATCAAATAAAAAAGGTGATAAAATTTCACAAAAACCTATTAAACCAGCTAAACTATCAAGATCTTTATCTTCTGTTCATCAAAGACCAGTTACTCTTGCTCCAAATAAAGGCAAAAGAAAGAAAAATACATTTATTCTTCCAGAATATTTAGAAAAAGATAATTCTGTTTATCAAATTTCTGATGATTTAGTTGAATCTAAATTAGAACAATTATTAAATTCTTGGGAGTATTACCATCTAAATTATAATGAAATTTATAATTAAAATTAAAATGAAATTTATAATGAAAATTATAATGAAAATTAAAATGAAAATTTAAATGAAAATTAAAATGAAAATTAAAAAATTAAAATTAAAATTAAAATGAAAATTATAATGAAAATTATAATGAAAATTATAATGAAAATTATAATGAAAATTATAATGAAAATTATAATGAAAATTATAATGAAAATTATAATGAAAATTATAATGAAAATTATAATGAAAATTATAATGAAATTTATAATTAAAATTTATAATTAAATTTATAATTAAATTAATTAAATTTATATAAATTGTATATCAAAATTTATATCAAAAATTATATAAATTGTATATCAAAATTTATATAAATTGTATATCAAAATTTATATAAATTGTATATAAAAATTTAGTTTGGATTCAAATCAGAGAAGAATTATTGAATCCCTTTCTACAGAAAAAAAAAGAAGATTTCTTGCATTAAATAAAGAAGAATCAGATGATCTCTCAATGACAACAACACCAATTTCAGATAGATTTGAATTTCAAATTCCAGCACCATTCTCTAATAGAAAACACTTAAGAAGAAAAAAAGCAGAAAGTAAAAAAAAAAAAAAGATATAAATTTATTCAAATTTTTTTAATCATTCCAAAAAAGAAAAAGTAGATTTAATAGATCAAGAAAATATATCACAAACGGAAACTCAAGAAAATAAAACAAATCATATAGATAATAACCAAATTGAAAATAAAGAAATGGAGGAAAATAAAGAAAATCAAAATATAAATCCAAATACAAAAGATATCAAACCAACTTCATCAAAAATTACTGGAAATTATCGAGTAAATACAGCAGTTTCTAATGATAAAATGCTTGTTTGGATGGCAATGTATAGTAAAATGTTTAAGGTTTTTAGTAGACAATTAATGAGAAAATTGAAAAGTTTAATTGGAATAAAAGGAATAGCCTTATTTTATTTTGTACTTACATGCCTTCCAGATTCTCCTTTTGTTTATCTCAAAAAAGTTGAAAAGTAAAACAATTTTTTTTTAATTAATAACAAATTCTTACTTTTTCCCTAATATGTTTTCTGGCAAAAAAAAATATATAAAAATAATTCTCACTTTTTTTTCTTTTAGAAAGAAAAAACCTTTACAAATGAAAAGAGTTGATCAAAAAGCAAGTCACAAAAAAAGAATTAATGTGATCAAAACATTAATAAATCTGACCAAAAATAGTTCATTCTTTTCAGAACTTGCCAAAAAAGCAGATATTGCTTTAATTAATATTGAAGTGGAATCTTTAGTTATTCCTCTTGTGATTCCGTTATGTTTATTTGATCTTTTACGTTCCTATTTTCCTGAAATTAACAAACCGAAATTTCCCAAAATTACAAATTTCCAGATTGATTTTGTAAGACTTCTGGAGATTTTGCAAGCACAATCAATCCCAAAAGATATTCAAATTTGTGGACTTACATTAATGGGAAGAATCACAAAAATTCTCATTTCAGCAAATGTTGAATTGGATGATAAATTCTTTATAAATTTACAAAAATTTGTGGAAGATTTGCCTGATTCATCAAAACAAAAATTAGAAGATTATGATTTTGATTTTGATTTATTTGATAAAGTAAATCATTTGAATTAAAATTTCACATCTTCTTTTTTCTTCTAACAAAAAAAAAATAATATATAATAATATAATATAATATAATATAAATAGAAACAAAAGGAATTACCAAAATTGGAAGAAATTCGCAAACAAAATGGAGAGAAATTAGGACTTACAATTTCAATTCCATCAAATGATGATTTAAAAATGGATGAAAATCAAAATGAAAGTGATAAAGTGAGCAAAAGGAAAAATCCAACAGTTTCACACAATTTTTCAATTACTTTACCTGATGGAAATGCATCACCATTTAAAGTAACAGAAAAAACAACAGCAAAAGATGTTGTTGATGAATTTTTGAAATCAGTAAATTCAATAACGGAAGAATATGGAATTTTTGCAACTTTTAATTTGGAAACTCAACCAACAACACCCAGAATGGAAGTTCAAAAATTGAAATCATTTACTTCATTCAATGTTGAAAACCCAACAATATTTGATGGGAATTTTATTCCTTCTGATTCTCCCATAATTTTATATTCAAATCAAAATTTGCAGTTTCGTAAAAAACCACCTCCAAAAATTGATGTGATTCTCCCACAGAATCCGCATGAATTAAAACAAAAACACACAAGTTTTCCTGTGAATACATTAATATCAACAGCTTTGGCAAAGTTGTGTTTTGATTTGCAAACCACAAAACAGGAATATGGATTACTTTTAAAAATTCCCAAAAAAACAATCAAAAAGGAAACCAAAAAAATACTTGATTCAGAATCATCGGATTCAGAATCATCTTATGAAATTCCACAACTTTCTTTTGTTTCATCGGATAAAAATAAATTTTTCAAAGATGGATTTTCAACTTCGATTCCTGAAGCAGCATTTGGAGTTTGGATGGAAGATGAGAAACAAAGAACATTTTTCAGTTATATTTGTCAATATTATGTAAAAAAATCAATTTAATTTTAATTTTAATTTTAATTTTAATTTTAATTTCAAATTTTAATTTTAATTTTAATTTTAATTTTAAATTTCAATTTTAATTTTAATTTTAATTTTAATTTTAATTTTAATTTTAATTTTAATTTAAATTTTAATTTTAAATTTAATTTTAATTTCAAATTTTAATTTTAATTTTAATTTTAATTTTAATTTTAATTTTAATTTTAATTTTAATTTTAATTTTAATTTTAAATTTTAATCTTATAAAGGTTGGCGGATATATTTATTCAGTTTTTCAACCAAAACCTGGAGAAGTTACAATTTCTTATCCTATTCTTGATAATCAATCAGAAAAGAAAATTATTCAAAAGGAAATGAAAATTATTATCGATTTTACAATTCAAACAAAAATTTTCATCAAAGAATTCACAAAAGCTTATTGTAATTGGACAGACTCTAAATTTTCTCTTTTCCAAGTGATTTATGGATATGATGAATTAAGTACAGAAGATTTTGAGACTGATTTGAATTCGGAAAATTTGTCTGAGGATGAAAATATTATCAATCAAATCAAAAAGAATCAAAACAAAAAGGAAAAAAACAAGAAAATTGTTGAATTGAATTTTTTATCAGAAGATTTGCCTTTTAATTTGCAAGGAATAAAAGTTGGTGATAATCTCAAGTTGATTCAAAACGAGTCTGAATTAGGAATCAAACAACAGTATTCGCAAATGCAAGAATTTTTTGATGGATCTCTTTCTTTTGATGATTACGAAACAAATCGAAATAAAGATCCTCAAATGGATTTGAATTTAGTTTTAAGTAATGAAAAAATTGAGGAAATTTTTGATTTCGAAGAAGTTACTATTGACACTAAAAACCAGAAAATCATCACAAAATCGCAATATGAAATTTTAAAAAAAAGAGAATTGGAGGAAAATTCTGTTGATAATAATTTAGATAAACTTCCATTTTGGGAGGAATTTGGAGCAAATTACAAATCAATAATTTACGAACCAGATTCTCAACAAAATGAAAATAACAACAAAAATAACAATTCTTTGAATGGAAATGGAAATGAAATTGAAAGAACAAAGGCATCAAGTTTGAATAAAGCAATTGAAATGCTTGTTTTCACCGAAGAAAATGTTGATGAATTTGCGAAAATGTTTATTGAATTACTGACAACAATCACTGAAGATGAAATATTTCTTCAGAAATTATTTGATGTTTTCCAAATGCCTGCAATCAATCCAAAAACAAATACTGAATTTAGTTTGGAAGAAAAGACAAAAATTCAATCAAGAATAGTTCACATTATCATTCTATTTTGTATTGTGAGTCGAACAACAATTCGACATGAAACAAAATCACTGATTCAAAATTTTATCCAAAATCATCTTATTCAACATAAAAGCATCAAATTTCAACATAAAGGTTTGAAGATTGTTGATTTTCTTCAAAACTCAATTCCTGATCAAGAACCAGAAAAAAACATTTTTTCTGATTTAGAAAAACTGCAAAAATCAAAATCCAAATCAAAAATAAAAGAAAAATCAAAATCCAAAATCAAAATCAATAAAAAATCAAAGAAAAGGAAAACGAGAAGAAGGAATTGAAAAATAGCAAAAGTGTTCGAATACAAGAAACAAAAGAAGCACGTTTTGATGATGAAAGCACTGATAATGAAATGGAAAAAATGATAGAATTTGAAAAAACACAAAATGAGTATCCGATCACAAAAATACCGAAATCAAAAGTTCCGCGGATCAAAAACATAAAGAAGCTGACATTATTCAAAATATCACCTGAAGAGGCAGCAAGACAACTGACTCTTGTGACATTCAGCAAATTCTCAAAAATACAGACAAAAGAGCTTCTTGGCACAGCATGGACGAAACGGAACAAAAACTTGATCAGTCCGAATGTAATTGAGACGGTGAGTTGGTTCGATCATCTTGCGAATTGGGTGACATGCAACGTGCTTCTTTATTCAAAAATGAAAGAGCGAGTGAAGTTCATTGAGCAATTAATCAAATTGATGGATTGTCTTTTTGAAATGCAAAATTATAATGATGGAGTTGCTATTATTTCTGGATTGCAACATGTCACTGTGGATCGTTTAAGCAAAACCTGGCAATTAGTTTCACCCAAATTTATGAGCAAATACAAGAGTTTTGATGATCTAACAAGTGCTTTGGGTGGATTTAGAGAGCTCAGAGAAAAACTGTCAAAAATTCAACCACCTTCAGTTCCTTTTCTTGGTTATTATCTTTCTGATTTGGCGAAAATTGAAGAAATGCCAAATCGTGTTGCGAATAATTTGATTTTTTGGAAGAAAAGAAAAAGAATGTTTTTGGCTGTTAAACAACTCAAAAGTTTCCAAAAAATTCCTTTTTTATTTAAACCTGTTGAAATTATACAAAATTTTTTTTATGATGAATCGAATATTTTTTCTGAGAAAGAGATGTGGGAAAAGTCTTTTAAAATTCAAGAGAATGTACCTTTTGGGAATTTCCAACAAATTTAAAACAATTTAAAAAGGAAATTTCAACAAATTTAAAAAGAATTTTGAAAAGAAATTTAAAATGAAATTAAAATGAAATTTAAAAATGAAATTTAAAATGAAATTTAAAATGAATTTAAAAACAAATTTAAAACAAATTTAAAATGAAATTTAAAATGAAATTTAAAATGAAATTTAAAATGAAATTTAAAACAAATTTAAAACAAATTTAAAACAAATTTAAAACAAATTTAAAACAAATTTAAAAACAAATTTAAAATGAAATTTAAAACAAATTTAAAATGAAATTTAAAAACAAATTTAAAAATGAAATTAAAAAAGAAATTAAAAAGAAATTTAAAATGAAATTTAAAAATGAAATTTAAAATGAAATTTAAAAATGAAATTTAAAAATGAAATTTAAAATGAAATTTAAAAACAAATTTAAAACAAATTTAAAATGAAATTTAAAAACAAATTTAAAACAAATTTAAAATGAAATTTAAAATGAAATTTAAAAATAAATTTAAAATGAAATTTAAAATGAAATTTAAAATGAAATTTTAAAATGAAATTTAAAATGAAATTTAAAATGAAATTTAAAAATAAATTTAAAATGAAATTTAAAAATAAATTTAAAATGAAATTTTAAAATGAAATTTAGAAATAAATTTAAAACAAATTTTAAAATGAAATTTAAAAACAAATTTAAAAAGAAATTTAAAACAAATTTAAAACAAATTTAAAAACAAATTTAAAACAAATTTAAAATGAAATTTAAAATGAAATTTAAAATGAAATTTAAAATGAAATTTAAAATGAAATTTAAAATGAAATTTAAAATGAAATTTAAAACAAATTTAAAACAAATTTAAAAAAAAGAAAAAAGGAATGAAAATTGGAAATAGATTTAAAACAATTTTAAAAGAAATTTAAAAAGAAATTTAAAACAAATTTAAAATGAAATTTAGAAATAAATTTAAAACAAATTTAAAATGAAATTTAAAATGAAATTTAAAATGAAATTTAAAAATGAAATTTAAAAATGAAATTTAAAATGAAATTTAAAAACAAATTTAAAACAAATTTAAAATGAAATTTAAAAACAAATTTAAAACAAATTAAAAACAAATTTAAAATGAAATTTAAAATGAAATTTAAAATGAAATTTAAAAATAGATTTAAAACAAATTTAAAATGAAATTTAAAATGAAATTTAAAATGAAATTTAAAAACAAATTTAAAAACAAATTTAAAATGAAATTTAAAATGAAATTTAAAACAAATTTAAAATGAATTTTAAAATGAAATTTAAAATGAAATTTAAAAATGAAATTTAAAAACAAATTTAAAACAAATTGAAAACAAATTTAAAATGAAATTTAAAATGAAATTTAAAATGAAATTTAAAATGAAATTTAAAAATGAAATTTAAAACAAATTTAAAAAAAAGAAAAAAGGAATGAAAATTGGAAATGGATTTAAAATGAAATTTAAATTGGAAACAAATTTTTTTATTATTTGTTAAAAAATAAAAAGAATAAAAAAAGTTTTCTTTTCTTTTTTAAAAAATTGAAAATAAAAATTTTTTTTTAATAATTTTTTAAATTTAAATTTTCATTTTTTTTCTTTATTAAAAAAATGAAAATAAAATTTGATATAAAAACGAAAAGAATAAAATGTATAAAATTCCACGCAACAAGACCCTGGATAATAAACGGATTTTCTAACGGAACAATAGAGATCTGGGATTATCGAAGCAAACTACGAATTGGAAGATATGATCAACACAAAGGGGAAGTAAGCGGGATAGATTTCCATCCAAATCAACCACTTTTCGCATCAGGAGGAGAAGACGGGATCGTGAGAGTTTGGAACTACAAGCAAAACAAATGCATCTTTGAGCTGAGCGGACATATTGACTACATTCGGAGCGTTCAGTTCCATAACGAGTATCCATGGCTTATCAGCTCATCAGATGATCAAACGATGCGGATCTGGAACTGGCAGAATCGCACCTGCATTTCCGTTATATCTGGTCATGACCACTTTGTAACAAGCGCCGCTTTCCATGAAAAAAAGGATTTGATCATCTCGTCAAGTTTAGACAACACTATAAGGGTTTGGGACATCACTGGATTGAAAAATAAATATTTTTCCGTTGCTCCAAATACTGAACAGGCAAATTTTTTAACTAACGGTCCGAATTCAATTTCGGAACTTCAAAGTGATCTTTTTGGATCAACTGACGTTATGCTTAAATTTATTCTTGAAGACCATGAAAAAGGTGTTAATTGGGCAAGTTTTCATCCTGAATTACCGCTTATTATTTCAGGATCAAATGACAACACTTTGAAACTCTGGAAAATTTCAGACACTCAAGCCTGGCTTATGGACACATTCAACGGCCATCGCTCGTCAATTTCTTGCGCCATTTTCGACCCAGTTGATAATCTTGTTCTCTCAACTTCAGAAGACTCAACTTTGCGTGTTTGGAACATACAGAAAAACATCAATACAAAAACTTTCCGCAAGGAAGGAAGCAAATTCTGGGCTGTTGCTGCTCATCCAAGTAGCACCCTCTTCGCCGCTGCTCATGATCACGGTGTTTTTGTATTCAAATTGAACAGCGAAAGACCCGCTTTTTGCTCGAATGAAAACAATATTATTTACTTTAAAAACGAGTCCATTTTAGCGTATAATTTGAATTCTAATTCGGAATCTGTTGTTGCTCACACTTCCAAAAATATGCGTGCTTCAGACATCCTCAGTCT
>JAPDFW010000127.1:25000-149292 GCA_028826165.1 Anaeramoeba ignava | reverse complement strand
AAATTTCGGAACTTATTAAAACAATATTTTGCTATTTTTCACTTGTTAATTCATAACAAAATCAAAATTCCCCAAATCATTAAATTTGAATGAACTTGCATCAATCATTTCTGTTGAATGAGATGCATTTCGATAATAAAAACATCAAGAATTGCGTTAAAACATTGTTGTGGATCTTGTTTTGAATTTGGAATTAAAAGAAAAAGAGTAAATAAAGTTAAAAAGAAAAAGCAAAATTCATTTTCTTTTTTTTTTTAAACAATTAAAAGAAAAATGAAAGAAGAAAAGAAGAAAGAAGAAAGAAAAAAAAAATTTTTTTAATTGAATTTTTTTTTTCATTTTTTATTTCTCAAAAAAAAAATAATTAAAAAATATTAATTTAACTCAAAGGAAATGATTCCATTAAATCCAGAAAATCAAAGATATATTGAAATTGTTGTTACTGGAATACTTTCTTTAATAATTTTCCATATTACAAAAAAAACTAATATTAAGTTACTTGTTTTCGTTCACAGTATTTTATCATCAATATCTGCAGTTTCTGTGTATTTTTTCAATTTGAAACCTCATATTTCAATGATGATTACTATTGTTTATCTTCCTTATCATACTTATTTTATTAAAGAAGAGACTTATTCATCTCATGAAAATTGGACAACTGTTGCTCATCATGCTTTTGGTATATTTATATTTTGACAATTAAATCAAAAACCAATTTAGAAATTTAACCATCAATTTAAAATCAAAATTAAAATCAAAATTAAAATTAAAATTAAAATCAATATCAAAATCAAAATTAAAATCAAATTGAAAATTAAAATCAAAATCAAAATCAAAATCAAAATCAAAATTAAAATCAAAATCAAAATCAAAATCAAAATCAAAATCAAAATTTAAATCAAAATTAAAATCAATATCAAAATTAAAATTAAAATCAAAATCAAAATTAAAATTAAAATCAAAATCAAAATTAAAATTAAAATTAAAATTAAAATCAAAATCAAAATCAAAATTAAAATCAAAATTAAAATCAAAATTAAAATCAAAATCAAAATCAAAATTAAAATCAAAATCAAAATCAAAATTAAAATTAAAATTAAAATTAAAATTAAAATCAAAATTAAAATTAAAATTAAAATGAAAATCAAAATTAAAATCAAAATCAAAATTAAAATCAAAATCAAAATCAAAATCAAAATCAAAATCAAAATAATTAAAATTAAAATCAATTTAAAATTAAAATCAAAATCAAAATTAAAATTAAAATTTAAATTAAAATCAAAATCAAAATAATTAAAATTAAAATCAATTTAAAATTAAAATCAAAATCAAAATTAAAATTAAAATTTAAATTAAAATCAAAATTAAAATTAAAATTAAAATCAAAATCAAAATTAAAATCAAAATTAAAATGAAAATCAAAATCAAAATTAAAATCAAAATTAAAATCAAAATCAAAATTAAAATTAAAATTAAAATTAAAATCATTTAGAAATTAAAATTAAAATTAAAATCAAAATTAAAATCAAAATTAAAATTAAAATCAAAATTAAAATCAAAATCAAAATTAAAATTAAAATCAAAATCAAAATCAAAATCAAAATTAAAATCAAAATTAAAATCAAAATTAAAATTAAAATTAAAACCAAAATTAATATCAAAATTAAAATTAAAATTAAAATCAAAATTAAAATTAAAATCAAAATCAAAATCAAAATTAAAATTAAAATCAAATTGAAAATTAAAATTAAAATCAAAATTAAAATTAAAATTAAAATTAAAATTAAAATTAAAATCAAAATCAAAATATTAAAAGGTTTCTTTTTTGGTGCAACTGAATTGGTAATAAAGAAAAATGAAATGACTTATGTTGCAATGCAAATTAATGAATTTTCAACAATCTTTTTAACAATTTATCGATGGAAAACAAATACAATAACTGGATTGATTTTCGCACTTTCATTTTTCTGGACAAGACTTTATTGGGATACAATTTATGTTCTTTCTCATTATTATCTTCAATCTTCTCTTTACATTCAAATAATTTGCATTCCATTTTATGCTATTCAATATTATTGGGTTTGGACTGTTATCAAAAACATAATAGATGCAGTTAAAAAACCAAAAGCAAAAAAGGATTAATTTTTTAATTTCCTTTTAAATTTCCTTTTTAAATTTAATTTCCTTTTTTAATTTCCTTTTAAATTTAATTTCCTTTTTAATTTCCTTTTAATTTTTAATTTCCTTTTTAAATTTAATTTCCTTTTTAAATTTTTAATTTCCTTTTTAATCCAAAAAAAAAGCAAAAAGAAAAAAGAAAAATTTTTGATTTTTCATTTTTCTTTCTCATTCTTTCTTTCTTTAAATGAATAAGGATATTTATCAAGAATTTTTTGTTGCTTGTAAAAATGGAGATATTGAATTTATAAATAAGAATATTGATAAAATTGAAGATATTAATCATCCTGATCTAAATGGAAGTACAGCATTAATGATTTCTCAAGTAAATTTGTTTTTTAAAAATAAAAATAAAAATAAAAATAAAAATTTTTTAATCAATTTAATTTGTGTTTTAAATAGTTTTTCCATCATAATAATATTTCAAATGTTTTAATTGAACATGGTGCTAAGTTAGTTCTTCATGAAGCCGTTAAAGATGGAAATATAAAAATTATTGAATTAGTTTTAAAAATACCATTTCTTAATATAAATGGTATAAAAAATTTTCAACAATTACTTAATCAAATATTTAAACAAATATCTAAATAAATATTTAAATAAATTATTTAATCAAGAATATTTAAACAATTATTTAATCAAATATTTAATCAATTATTTAATCAAATATCTAAATAAATATTTAAACAAATATTTAAATAAATATTTAAACAATTACTTAATCAAATATTTAAATAAATATTTAAATAAATATTTAAATAAATATTTAAATAAATATTTAATCAAATATTTAATCAAATATCTAAATAAATATTTAATCAAGAATATTTAAACAAATATTTAAATAAATATTTATAAAAATATTTAAATAATTATTTAATAAAAATATCTAAATAAATATTTAAATAAATATTTAATCAAGAATTTAAATAAAAATATTTAATAAAATATTTAAATTTTTTATATTAACAGCTGTGGATCTTACTGGAAAAACTGCTTTACATTATGCAGTTATGAATAATAATCAAGCAATTGTAACACTTCTGATTAAAACAGGATCTAATGTAAATTTATTAGATCAAGATCATCTAACACCACTTTTAATAGCTGCCAGAAATGGATATCTCAAAATGGCAAAAATATTAATTAAATCAGGAGCAGATATCACAATCCAAAACTTAAATGGAATGAATTGCCTTCATTATTCTATTCTTTATTCACATGTTGATATTTTCAAGTTTATTTTAAAACACATTTCTTCAAATCCAGAAACAATGAAAATACTTAACCAACAAAATGAATTTGATGAAACACCTCTACATTGTTCTGTAGAGAATAAAAACCAACAATTTATTACACAACTTATTGCAATTGGATCTGATGTTAATATTCAAAACAAACAAGGAAAAACACCATTTCATCTTTCGATTGCTGAAGAAAAAATAGGTTTTGTAGGTCTTTTTTTCAGAAAAGAAGCAAAAGTACAAGTGCAAATTAATACTCAAGATAAAGATGGAAAAACTCCTTTGATTGATTCTATTGATTTGGGAAATTCTTTTTTAATATCAATTTTATTAAGTTATTTTGCTGATGCAAATATTTTTGATAATAAAGGATTCAATGCTTTTCATCATGCAATTATCAAAAATCAACCAAATACTTTAACTCATCTTCTTAGAGATTCGAGGTCTTCACCGCTTTCAACAACTGATGGAATTCCTTGTTTGCATTTGTGTGCAATTTGTAATGAAAATATGGAATGTTTTGATATTTTAATGAAGTTTTTGAGTAAAAAATTAAAATTAAAATTAAAATTGATTTATAAATTAAAATTAAAATTGAAATTCATTTTGAAATCAAAATTAAAATTAAAATTAAAATTCATTTATAAATTAAAAATATAATTGAAATGAAAATTATAATTGAAATTAAAATTCATTTTGAAATTAAAATATTTACATAAAAAAAGAATCTCCATCCTATAAAGAAGAAACAGACAGAGAAGGAAATACAATTCTTCATCATGCAGCAAAAAATTCAAGAAAACAATTTATTACCAAACACAAAGAAATCACAGACATAAACAAACAAAATGAAGAAGGAAACACAGTTCTACACATTATTGCAACAACAGGAAACACAGAATTAATGCTTCAAATCATACGAGAAACAAATATCAACATAGAAAACAAGAAGAAACAAACACCATTGCATTTAAGTTGTTTCAACGGAAATTATGAATGCAGTAAAATATTAATAAGTTATGGAGCAAAATTGGATCAACAAGATGATCAACAACACACACCGTTATTTCTTGCCCTTTCAAAGGGATTCATTGATATTGTTGAGCTCTTATTGGATAACGGTGCAATGGAGCAAGTATTTGATGCTGTTAAAAATTCAAATATGGAAATTGCAAATATTTACGTTGAACTTGGATTCCCTTCATGGGTCAATAACAAAGAATCCAAAAATCTCTTGCATTATGCGGTTGAAGCAAATAACATTGAGATTGCAAAAAAAATCATCCCCACTTGCAAGAATATCAACATCCGAAATGGAAACGGAATGAATGCGATCCAAATTGCATCCAAAAACGGATTTTTTGAGATTTGTGAAATTCTTATTGAATACGGCGCAAATTTGATACACTACACAGACATCATGCAACGCCCACATATTCTTGCTGAGAATCACAAACACAAAAAATGCGCGCAATTTATCAAAAAACATTTTATGCGTGATTTTAGTATTTTCGAATTGATTGACACTGAGAAAAATTATTTACGTATTTTGTCAGGATTAATATCTAAAATAATCGATCCTCTATCAAATCGCACAAGCTCAATAGAGAAGAACAATCCAATGATTTCGAAGGATCAATTAGAGCTTATTTTCTCTAATATTCAGAATATCTATCAAGACGGATCGCTTTTTTTGAGCAATCTTTTGGAAAGGTTCAAGAACTGGAATCCCAAAAAAGGTGTTGGCGATATTGCCAAGAATCATATTCCGCAATTTGTTAGTAATTACATCATATATAACAACAACTTTGATCGATCAATTCAAACTCTGAAACAAGCAAGAAAACAAAACCATTCATTTGCAAATTTCCTCAAAATTCAAGAACAGGATCCGTTTTTTCAGAGACTGGAATTGGATGCGATATTGATTCAACCAGTTCAAAGAATCGGGCAATACAAGCTTTTGTTTGAGCAGATCCAGAAATACACTGATGAATCGCATCCAGACTATCAAGATCTAACTGACGCACTTGAAATTGTGAATAAATTCGGAAATCAAAGTGAATGAAACTAAGCGAATTGCAGAAGAACATCAAAAACTCATCTCGATTCAAACAAAATTAAGCGGAAAAGGAATTAATTTACTGGATCAATCTCATAGAAGACTGATCCAAGAAGGGTTTATCACATTTCAATTTCTGGAACGCAAATCAAATAGGTTTCTTAGCCCAGTTTCAAGAGATATGAAACAAAAAGCATAGTGTTGTTTTTCTTCCAAAAACAAACTTATTTCTGATGAAAATCAAGACAACCAAAAAAAGAACAAAAAAAATTCAAATAAAAAAAGGGTTAAATTATCCAAAATAAATTCCCAAATATTAACTCCCAACCAAATAATCCCAAACAAAAAGACACACAAAGAAGAAAAACCTGATCCTCTAAACGATAAAATGCTTCGTAAACACACATCAATTCCAAAAGAAAAATACATAACATCAAACGGTGAGAAAAATCCTTCCGAAAAACAATCAGGAGTTTCGAAGTACGGAACCATCAAAACTGGGAAGAAGGCTTTAAAAGTGCAATTTGAACATTCCGATCCAGAAACAACAACAGTCGAAGTTCAACAAAACCGTTCTATTTCAGGAGAAATGTCTCCTCGCGGAATAGATTCACCACGAAGACGATCTCAATCACTATTTGTCCATAAAAAACAAAAGAAAAAGAAAGATACCGCCGAGTATTCGATCTTGTTCCCTATTCTGGAGAACTTTACTGTGACCCAAACATCCCAAAAATACTGCTTTTTATTCAACGATTGTTTATTAATTTGTGACACAAAAAAACATTTATCTGAATTTATTCCTGAGCTATATATCCCTCTCCACGATCTTTTTATCAAGCTTCCCCTTTCTGAAAAAAATGCAGACATCCCAAAGGAGAACGAATCTTTTTTCTTGTTTAATTCTGAGCATTCCCTCTTGATTACTCCTCAATCAAAGCTTGATTTCTGGTTTGAAAAAATTCAACGTTGTATTGACGACAATTTTGGCGTGAATTCAAAGGAAAATGAAAAGAGTCTCCATAAGAATGATGAGTCTAATGATAATTTGAGATTGTTTTCATGCAGGGGATATTGGTTAGACCCAAATTCAAAAGATAATTTACGATTTGTTAAAAAATTCAAATTTGTTGGGATTGATTTGAATGAAGAAATTTTAAAAAGCAAAATTCATTTTAAACTTCAAGAAGAATCTGGATTTATTATCAAAAAGAAGACATTCAATTTTTATCCGATTTTTAAGTTTTTATGGAAAATGTCTTGTTGAATTTAAATAAGCAAAAATTTTTAACTTCGTTTTATTTGTTATTAATAAATAAAAATCATTTTTCTCTTTTATTTTCTTTATTTTTAATTAACAAAATGCAAACTCGAAATAAATTTGGTTGGTTTCAAGTTTTACAAATAATTTCTGCAATTATTATTTCTTTATTATGTGGAGCACCTGTATAAAAATCTTAATCAACACACAATTTAAAAATAATATAAATATAAATATAAATACAATTAGAAATACAATTAAAATATAAATATAAATATAAAATATAAATATAAATACAAAATATAAATATAAATATAAATATAAATATAAATATAAATATAAATATAAATATAAATATAAATATAAATATAAATATAAATATAAATATAAATATAAATACAATTAGAAATATAAATATAATTAGAAATATAAAATATAAAAATACAATTAGAAATACATTTTAGAAATATAAATATAAATATTTTAAAATAAATATAAAATATAAATATAAATATAAATATAAATACGAAATATAAATACAATTGAAATATAAATATAAATATAAATATAAATATAAATACATTTTGAAATATAAAAATATAAAATATAAAAATATAAATATAAATATAAATATAAATATATAAATATAAATATAAATATAAAATATAAATATAAATATAATTTAGAAATATAAAATATAAATTAAAAAATATAATTAAAATATAATTAAAATATAAATATAAAAATTTAAAATATAAATATAAATATAAATATAAATATAAATATAAATATAAATATAAAATTTAAATTAAAAATATAAATATAAAATATAAATATATAAATATAAATAAAATATAAATATATATAAAAATATAAAATATAAAATATAAAATATAAATATAAAATATGAATATAAATATAAAATATAAATATAAATACAAAATGAAATATAAATATAAATACAAAATATAAATATAAATATAAATGATATAAAATATAAAATATGAAATGTAAATACAAAATATAAAATATATAAAATATAAAATACAATTAAATAATATAAATATAAAAAAATATAAATATAAATATAAAATAAAATATAAAATATATATAAAAATAAAATATAATAAATATAAAATATAAATATAAAATATAAATATAAATATATGAAATATAAATATAAAAATATAAAATATTGAAATAAATACAAATATAAAATATAAATATATAAATATAAAATATAAATAGCAAATATGAAAATATAAATATATAAAAAATAAAATATAAAATATAAATATAAAATATAAATATATAATGAAATAATGAAATATAAATATAAAATATAAATATAATATATAAAATATGAAATATAAATATAAATAAAAAATAAATATATAAAAATAAAAATGAAATATAAATATAAACATAAAATATAAATATAAATATAAATATAAAATATAAAATATAAATATAAAAAAATATAAAATATAAATAAATAAAAATATAAAATATAAATAATATAAATATAAAATATAAAATAAATATAAAATATGAAACATAAATATAAATATATGAAATATGAAATATAAAATATAAATATAAAAATAAATATAAAAATATAAAATATAAATATAAATAAATATATATAAAATAAATATAAATATATAATGAAATATAAAATATAAATATAAAATATAAATATAAAATATAAAATATAAAATAAAATAATAAATATAAATATGAAATATAAATATATGTATATAAAATGAAATATAAATATAAATATAAATATAAAATATAAATATAAAATATATAAATATATATATATGAAATATAAATATAAAATGAAATATAAAATATAAATATGAAATATATAAAATATAAATATAAATATAAATATTAAATATAAATATAAATAAATATAAAATATAAAAATATATAAATATATGATATATAAATATATATATAAAAATATAAATATAAATATAAATATAAAATATATAAATATAAAATATAAATAAATATATAAATATAAATATAAATATAAAATATATAAAATATAAATATAAAATATAAATATAAAATATAAAATAAAAATATAAAATATAAATATAAATATAAAATATAAAAATATAAAATATAAATATGAAATATAAATATAAATATAAAAATAAAATATAAATATAAATATAAATATAAATATAAATATAAATATAAAATAAAATGAAATATGAAATATAAAATATGAAATATAAAATATAAAATATAAAATAAATATAAAATATAAATATAAATATAAAATATAAAATATAAAATATAAAATATAAAATATAAATATATGTAAATATAAAATATAAAATATAAATATAAATAAAATATAAATATAAATATAAATATAAAATATAAATATAAATTATAAATATAAAATATATAAATATAAATATAAAAATATAAATATATAAAATATAAAATATAAAAATATAAAATATAAATATAAATTATAATATAATATAAATAAATATAAAATATAAAATATAAAATAATAAATATGAAATATAAAATATAAATATAAAATATAAATATAAAAAAATATGAAATATAAAATATAAAATATATATAAATATAAAATATAAAAAATATGAAATATAAATATAAAATATAAAATATAAAAATATATAAAATATAAATATAAATATAAATATAAAATATAAAATATAAAATATATATAAATATAAAATATAAATATATATAAATATGAAATATAAATATAAATATATAAATATAAATATAAAATATAAATATAAATATAAATATAAATATAAATATAAATATAAATATAAAATATAAATATAAATATAAATATAAATATAAATATAAATATAAATATAAAATATAATATAAATATAAAATATAAATATAAATATAAAATATAAATATAATATAAATATAAATTATAAATGTAATTATAAATATAAAATATAAATATGAAATATAAAATATAAATATAAAATATAAATATAAATAAATATAAAATATAAATAAAATATAAATATAAAATATAAAATATATAAAATATAAATATAAATATAAAATATAAAATATAAAATATAAATATAAATAAATATAAATATAAATATAAATATAAATATAATTATAAATATAAATATAAATTAAATATAAATATAAATATAAAATATAAATATAAATATAAAATATAAATATAAATATAAATATAAAATATAAAATAAATATAAAATATAAAATATAAATGAAATATAAAAATATAAATATAAATATAAAATACATTTTAAAATATATATAAATAAAATTAAAAATATAAATATAAATATAAAATATAAATATAAAATAAATATAAATATGAAAAATAAAATATAAAATAAAATATAAATATAAATATAAATATAAATATAAATATAAAAATAAATAAAATATAAATATAAATATAAATATAAATATAAATATAAATATAAATATAAATATAAATATAAATATAAATATAAATATAAATATAAATATAAATATAAATATAAATATAAATATAAATATAAATATAAATATAAATATAAATATAAATATAAATATAAATACAATTATAAATATAAATATAAATATAAATATAAATATAAATATAAATATAAATATAAATATAAATATAAATATAAATGCAATTAGAAATATAAATATATATAAAATTAAAATATAAATTTTCTCCTTAAAAAAAAAAGAATGCTTTTGATAAAATTAGTTCTAAAATTCAAAACACAGAACATTACAATGATGGTTTCATTCAAGTTTTAACATCACTCGAAATGTTAGGTTTATATTTCACAATTCCTGCAGGATTTTTACATGATAAATTTGGAGCAAAAATAGCATCCTTAATTGGAGGAGTTTGTGCAGTTTTTAGTTTTTTAATGGCTACATTTATTCAAACAAAAGCTTCAATCACTTTTTTTTTTACTTTGGCTGGTTTTGGTCTTGGAACTGGTTTTATTTGTTCTTTAGGTACAGCTCTTAAAGTTAGTCCACTTAAATATTTGGGTATTAATATGTCTCTTGTTGGAACTGCAATGAGTCTTTCTATGGGATTAGTTGTTTCTCTTTATAGTTGTTTGTGTTTTCTTTTTATTTTTAAAAAGCAAAAATTTTTCCAAAAAAAAGTTCTTAAAAAAATTTTTTTTTTCTTTCGGGACTTTTTTTTAATTATTTTAAATTTTAGTATATGATAAAGTTTCTGGTTGTAGTGGTGATTCTTGTTGGAAAAAAGAAGTTAGATTTCTTGCAATTTTAATGGGAATTATTTTGATTCCTTTTAGTTTATTTCTTTATGGAAGAACAAAAAAAATAACAAAAACCAATCAAGAAAATTTTGAAAATTTTGGAAATATTAATATTAATGAAAATGAAAATTTAGATAAATTTTCAAATTCACCTGATCTTTTATCAGAAACAGATACAGAATCTCAATCTAATAAAGATAAGAAAAATAAAGATAAGAAAGATAAAGAAAAAGATAAAGAAAATGATAAAGAAAATGAAAAAGAAAATGAAAAAGAAAATGATAAAGAAAATGATAATGAAAATGAAAATGAAAATGATAAAGAAAATGATAAAAGAAAATGATAATGAAAAAGAAAAAGTAATTCTCAAAATTTTATTCAAAATTTTATTCAAAAAACAAAACAAATTTTTTATTGAAATTTTTTCTGTTTTTAGTTACTTTCAATTTGTGTTGATGAAATCGAAATTATTGAAGAAAAAAAAGAGGATAAAGCTTCATTTAAAGAATCTTTACAAATTCTTAAAAATCGATTATTTTGGATTTATGCAATTTCTTTTTTTACTGGCGTTGGAGTTGGAGTTTTTGTTATTGCAGGTAAAATATTAATATTTATATTTATAAATTTGTTTTCTTTTTAAAAAAAAAATGTGGAATGCTTTTTTCTTTTATTTTTTTTTAAAAGATGTTAATTTGATTTGGAAATCTTATAACTCCTCTTTTGATTTAACAGATCTTATTCTCACTTTATTTTCTGTAGCAAATGCAACTGGATCATTTTTAAGTGGAGTTTTTTCAGATTTATTGAAAGTATTTTTAAAATTAATTTAAAAATAAATTAATAAATTAATAAATTAATAAATTAAAACAAAGAAAAAAAATCATCGAAGAGAAGAATATCTTTCACTTATTATGTTTATATCTTCAGTTATATTATTAATTCTTGGTATTTTGACAGCTGTTTCTAAAAAAGGAAAAACAATTGATGTTTTTAGATGTATTTTTTTGATTTATGTTGGATTTATTTTTGGAACAACATTGGTCTTAATTCCAACTATGGTTGGTGAAAGTTTTGGTCAAAAAAATTTTGGAATTCATTTAGGTTTTCTTCAAATTTTTTCATCAACAGCTGCAATGGCAATTCCTTCAATTTCTTCAGGAATTAATAATAAAACTGGACATTATTTCACTTTAATGTTTATTTTCTCTGGTTTAACTTTAATTTCTAGTTTAAGTCTTTTAATTAAACCAAAAGCTTAAAAAAATAAAAATAAAAATAAAAAATAAAAAAGAAAAAGCAAAAAATTATTTGCTTTTTTAAATTGAATTTTAATTAATTTTTTTCATTAATTTCCAAATTAATTTTTTCAATAAATTGTTTTCGATTTTCAACAGAAATATTATCAAGAAAACTTTTCATTTCATTAAGAATTTTATCAAAAGAAGAATTAAATTGAATAGATAAATCTTGAATCCATTTTTGAATATCTTCTTTTTTTTTGAGTAAATAAGAAATAAATAACTTATTATCAAGGAATTGTTTGTGATCAAAATCATTTTGTTTGAAAATCCATTTTTGGAATAAAAAAGAAGAATGTTCCAAATTTTTTGAAACACCAGATGAAATGAGTTTTTTATAAATATTTAACTCTTGGATTTTGCGAGAGAAATGATAATAAAAATAAGATCTTGCATTTTTCCATTCGATAACTTCCTTGATAACTTTTCTGTGTTTCATTTGAACAGGAGTATCATGAAGATCAGCAAACTTGGTTGCAATTTGAGTAAAAATTGGAAGAAGTTTATTTTCGCGTTCAGAAATCTGACTGAGAATATGGTTTCTTTGGTGCTCAACATTGCAGATATTTGGATCGTTGAGAGTTTTTTCAAGCTGAATCAAAACAGGATCCAAACGATGCATTGTTGATATAAGATCTTGATTTTTGTACTTGATTTCAATTGTTCCAGTTGGTTCAAGTACTCCTCCTTTGGAACTTGGATCGGCAAACATTTCACATAATCCGTTAAGGTTTATTTTTGGATCCAAAACAACCCAAGCACCTCCTCGTAATTCTGAATAAGGAGGTAAATAAACAACAATTGGATTTTTGTAAGTTCTCAAGTTGTCAACAATCATAGATCCGAATTTGAGGACTTCGTGGAACATGTCCCGCAATCCACCTGAGAATCCACGAAAGTTTGCGAAGATTAAAAGCGGAAGTTCTTCTTGATCAAAGTCTCGGATTGCTTGTGCTGTTTTAAATGCTGAATCAGGATACCAAAGTTGTCCTGCTTGTAATATTGTTGTTTCCTCAGACTTTAGATTAGCTGGATCCGCAGGAATAATTGAAGTAACAGTTCTCAACTCCGGTACAATGATGCCTAATGGGATTCCTCCTAATCTACATCGACCTACTCTTACTGTTTGTGCCCACATCTCTAAGGTTTCAATAAAGCTTCCTTTGTCACACAATCCACTGATCCATTTTTGGGTTTTTGGATCATATGCACCATTTAATAAATTCACAGGATCATAAGGTTCGTTTGGGGGAATAAATTCTATTTCACGTTCTATTGGATCTTGAAGAAGTGATGATAAATGGATTGGTAATGATTTTCCTTTCTTTTTAGGTATAAAGGAAAGCCATTTAAGTATTTCCTCGATTCCCTCCAAATCATTCTGAACAATTCTATGCGATATTCCATTTGCTCCCATGATTTGTGGACCTCCTATTTGAATATTTGATGTATAAATATTGCTTCCTAGAAGTTTATTAAGTGCTTGAGCTCCTGTTAAAATTATTGGTGAATCATTTTTTTGGATTACTCTTTGTCCTAATCGAACAAGATATGATCCAATACCTACAGCTCTTCCTGTTACATAACTTATTGTAAAGCATTCTGTGTATGCTGATGAAGTTTCTCCTGCAATCATTCCTGAACCTTGGAGGTTTACAACTCCAATATCATCAAATTCTGAAATAATATCTGTAATTTCAAATTTTTTATTTTGATTTTGATTTTGATTTTGATTTTTGATTTTGATTTTGATTTTGATTTTGATTTTGATTTTGATTTTGATTTTGATTTTTGATTTTGATTTTGATTTTGATTTTGATTTTGATTTTGATTTTGATTTTGATTTTCATTTTGATTTTGATTTTGATTTTGATTTTGATTTTCATTTTGATTTTCATTTTGATTTTGATTTTGATTTTGATTTTGATTTTGATTTTGATTTTGATTTTGATTTTGATTTTGATTTTGATTTTGATTTTGATTTTGATTTTGATTTTGATTTTGATTTTGATTTTGATTTTGATTTTGATTTTCATATTGATTTTCATTTTGATTTTGATTTTTATTTTGATTTTCATTTTTTTTATTTTTTTATTTTGATTTTGATTTTGATTTTCATTGATTTTGATTTTGATTTTGATTTTGATTTTGATTTTGATTTGATTTTGATTTTGATTTTGATTTTGATTTTGATTTTGATTTTGATTTTGATTTTGATTTTGATTTTGATTTTGATTTTGATTTTGATTTTGATTTTGATTTTGATTTTGATTTTGATTTTGATTTTGATTTTGATTTTGATTTTGATTTTGATTTTCATTTTGATTTTGATTTTGATTTTTATTTTGATTTTCATTTTGATTTTGATTTTGATTTTCATTTTTATTTTTATTTTCAATTTCATTTTCATTTTGATTTTGATTTTTATTTTTATTTTGATTTGATTCAACAAGTTTTGTTAAGACATATTCACTTAATTTTTTATTATCCTCTTCATTAAGATATAAATATTGAAAACCTTGCTCAAGATCATCTGGATTATTCCATTCAACTTGAAATCTATCTTTAATAAGTTTTGATAATCCAATTCTTGCTCCTGAATTTGCTGAAATATAAACTTGAGGAATTTTTTTCCTTCTTGAATATTGACTTACTAACTTGAATAGCATATCTTCACGAAAACCAAAAGATCCTATTTGAAAAGTAATATCATTTCCAATCAAAACAATCTCTCTTTTTTCGAATTCTGGAGTTTTTATTTTCACTTTCCATGCAACCATTCCAATTTTATTATTTCCATCAGAACGTTTAATTAAATTTAAGTCATATTTTTTCTCTTTATTTGGCAATATAGACTCTTGTAAAACAAATTCCTCATATTCAAGTAATATTTTTGGTATTGAATCTATTGATAAATGATGAACCAAAACAAATTCATTCCAAATTTTCTCAATTGTGCATTGAAACAATTTCAAGAAATCATAAATATATGTTGTTCCTGCTTTTTTAGCAAATGCACGTTTGCGTTGAATAGGAGTGATTTCTCCATAAGGATCTTGTGATGGTTTATCATGATATTGACCTGGATGTTGTGATGTTCCATCAATCCATTTCAATATTTTTTGACCATCAAAAATTTGTTCTGAATAAACCTCAATATCTTGACTAAAAGGAGAGAAAATACTAATAAAAATTCTATATCTAGACGATTCAAGAGGGTTGCATTTATCAGAGTGATTTTTCTCAGATTGTGATGTTATTTCTGAATTGGATGTGTCGTTATTTCTAATATTCACATAAATTTCAATTTCAATAACTTTGAGTTTATAAAGTTGAGCAGATATTTTGGAAGATATTTCAGAAATAACTTTTTTGAGAAATGCAGAAGTATTTTTTTGAGTTTCTTTTTCATCAAGAATTGAAAGAAGAGGAAGAATATTAATGAAAATATGAAGAAAATCTGATTTCCGAAAAACAGAATTCAACTGCAGAATCTCGAGTTTTTTGATGATTTCATGGAAACTATGAAGAAGATCGTTTTGGAAATGTTGGACAATTGGAAGAACAGAACGAATAAATAAACGAGAAGGTTGAGTTTGGTTTTTTGAATAGGAAAACTCTCCGTGATAAAGATGGATATGAGCGCAGTTCATATGAAGAGGAGTAACATTGTAAGATGATAACCGAGGCAATTCAAGATCATTAGCAAAAAGTGGATAAACATGTCTAATTGTTTTATCTTCTGCAAAATCCATTTTGGATGTGAATGTATAGAATCCAGGGCTTTCTAATCCATTTTGAATTACAAGAAATGTGATTGATTTGATTTTCAATTGGATAAGTTTATTGTAGAATTGTTTCACCATTGATTGATATATTTGTGCTTGATTTTCATCAAATGTTGGGAAATGCAATTGATTTTGATTTTTTTGTGATGTTGTTGTGATTATCATTATCGTGTTTCCTGGTTTTGAATGGATTCCTTTGTTTAGATTTAATTTTGGTTGGAAATTTGCCAAAATTTGTTCGAAATGATAACTTGTTAAATTATGTGGAGTTTGAAGAAAAGAAACCATTCCAAGATGAATAATTTTGTTTTGATTTGGATTTGAATTTGAATTTGGATTTGGATTTGGATTTGAATTTAAATTTGAATTTGAATTTATATTTGAATTTGAATTTGAATTTATATTTGAATTTGAATTTGAATTTATATTTGAATTTGAATTTAAATCTATATTTGAATTTAAATTTATATTTGAATTTGTATTTGGATTTGGATTTGAATTTATATTTGAATTTAAATTTGAATTTATATTTGAATTTAAATTTGAATTTAAATCTAAATTTGGATTTGAATTTATATTTGAATTTAAATTTTGATGTAAACGATAAAAATCCCAACAAACTAATAAATAAGGATCTTTCCTCTTTTTGTTAATTTCAAGAATTTGATGATCATGAGAATAATGACCACAAGAAATGAGACTTGATGTAATTTTCTCAACAATATCTAACTCTGTAACAAGAGGAAGAAACTTATTTATCAACTCATAAAGACGACTTTTGATCTTGTTTCCGTCTTGAGGAGACAAATCCTCAGTAAGTTGATATTCTTGGACTTTCTGGAAAATCATTTTCTTCATCGATTCCAAATCAATGTTACTTTCATTATTTTGATATTGATTTAATATTTGTTTTGCCCGTAATGAAACTGGCAAGTTGACCATATTTTGAAGCAAACAAAGATTTTGAAGACTTGAAGAAAGCGAAGCAATAACATCATTTTCACGGGAAATAATCGCGAGTATTTCAAGGATAAGGGAATTCTTGTCACGAATTGAATAATGAGAAAACAAAATACGATAAATCTGTTCAAATTTATTTTTACCAAAAAAGTGGAACAATCTTTCGAGAACCATTAGATCATCTTCATCGCCTTGGAAATGTCTTTCTATGTCATAATATTGATCAAGAAACCATTGAAGAGTGGAACAATATGAGCCACGAAGACCATTCTTGTATTTATCTGCGAAATCAGATAAATCTTGGACAATTTCAGATAAATATCTTCTTTCTTTTGAATCTTTAATTGAATTTAAATAGCTGTCAATAATATCCATAATTGACTCTCCACATGGATAGTACTGGAAAGAATTATCCATGTGAGAATTCTGTGTTGTGAACAAACGATCACGAATATTCTTCTCAAATGAAACAAACTGGTTCTCTAGTTTAAGAGGTATTCGTTCAGTAATATTGGAAAGAATTTCTTTGAATTCAAGAAGAGGAAGCGTTTCATCTTTAAAAGCTTTTTCTATTATTGAAAGCGCATCAAAAATGACTTCTTTTGAGGCTGAGAAACCTGCCATAATATTGCGGAGTCGCTCAAGTGATTGCTGAAGTGATTGATGTATTTTATTTCCGTAAATGCGGGGTTTTGAAGTATTTGGAAATGTTCCTTGAAATGTCTCAAGGGATTCACGACGAACCAAATTGGGTAATTTAAGAGAAGCAATGATATCACCAGTAGCAAGTATGGCTCCCTCTTCTTTGACAAATATAATGGTTCCTTTTGCTCTAGTGAAGACAGGAAGGATCATCTTCATTGTCTCCATTTCAGCAACAACATTTCCTTTTTCAACATTTTCACCATTTCCAACGACAATTCTCACAAGCTTTCCTGGGAAAGGAGCTGTGATGATAGAAGGGTCTTGGGCATTTGGGAAGAACCAAGAAGTGTTATCAATACTTAGAGCTGTTCCTGCTTCGTTTTCTTGAACATAACAAATATGACTCTTCCCGCTAAATAATAAAATAAGTCCATGATCTGAAAGATCCTTCATCTCGACTTCGAGTGTGTTTGCTTGCAAAGTTTTATTATTCCTTAATTTGACAACAGCTAAAATTTCACTAACAAACTCAACTTCCAAATCATATTTCATATTTTCGTGAATCAACGATACATCATATTCTCTTTCGAATAATTCCTTCTGCGGCATCTGTCTGCGCTCGAGAAACTCGATAAATCTTGTTTTTCGTAATTGATACATTTTTTGTGCCTTATATACTCCCACACAAACCACTGGTGTCAATGGATCTGATTTTGAGTTGTTTGTTTCACTTGGAAGAAGTGCATCAACCCATTGAGTGTGAATGTGATTCTTTTTGAAAAGTTCATTTTCCAGAAGCTGAATCAAATATCCAACAGGTGTGCGAATTTCTCCGCGAATAGAAAGTTGTTTGAGTGCTACAATCATCTTTTTTCTTGCGTGCGCTCTTGTTTTTCCCCATGAAAATACATGTCCAATTTGTGTATCCGAAAATTTATGAACTGCTCCAAGTGGGAGAATAGAGAAATATCCCCATACTCCAGATATTGATCTGAATGTCAATTCTTCTACTGATCCATTTGTTGGTTCAAATCCTTTTTCTGGATTTTCTGATGTGATTCTGACTGCAATTGCATGACCTTTTAGTTTAGGTAAATTTTTATTTTGGAAAAGATTTTTTTGGAAGGGATTATCTTCTTCAATTTCATTTTCGAATTGATTTTGATTTTCATTTTCATTGAAATCTTCTTTCAATTTTTTCCCAAGATTAAATATTTTCCGAATCATAGGAATTCGAAACAATGGAATACCCATTGCAATTTGTAATTGTAAAGCAGGAAGATTTGTTTGAGTAATAACCTCAGTAACAGTATGCTCAACTTGGAGTCTTGGATTAAACTCAAGAAAATAAAAAAGATCACTATCTGGGAGATAAAGAAATTCAACAGTTCCAACACTTGTATAACCAGCAGCTCTTGCAAGACGTTTCGAACAAGATTCCATTTGAATCATAACATCACGAGGAATTGATGGAGGACCTTCTTCCACAATTTTTTGATGGCGTCTTTGTGTTGTACAATCACGTCCTGATAAAGTAATAATATTTCCATATTTATCACCAACAATTTGAACTTCAATGTGTCTACATTTATTGACAAATTTCATGATCAAAATGGAAGATCCAGGAACTTCATATCTCACCTGTGCATACGCACGAACAAGCTCCTCTTCATTATTTGCTTTGCGTATTCCTTTGCCTCCTCCACTAGAGCATGCTTTAATCATCACAGGAAACCCAATTTTTCGTGATATTTCAATGGATTCATCAATATTTTGAACGCATGATTTTGTGTACAATTGCTGATAGATATCTATCCCATTCTCGTCAATATTTTTAATCTCAAAATCACCTCCACTCCATGGTACAGTTGGGATACCTTGACCCTGTGCAATCAATGTTGAATATATTTTGTCTCCCATTGCGCTCATTGCAAAATGTGTTGGTCCAATAAATGAAATTCCTGGTTCAGATTTGGAAAGTGCAAGTGGAAGTTTTGGATTTTCTGATGCGTGACCCCATCCTGGGAAAACTGCATGTACTTTTGTTTGTTCTGCAATATCAACAATTAAATCTACATTTCCATAATTATAATAACTTGGTCCATCTTTTACTTCAACAAATCGGTTTGAAAGTCGAATGTATTCTGCGTTTGCTTTGATATCTTCTGGTGTTGCCATTACTACAAATTGCATTAAGTTTTCATTTCCAAATGTTTCGTAGCACCATTGTTTGATTGAATGTATTACTTTTACTGCTGCAATTCCATTTGTTGCAATTAATATACGCTGAATTTTATTTGTTGCTCCTAAAATTAAAATTAAATTTGATTTGAATTGATTTAAATATTTGATTTAATTTATATTTAATTTAATTTAAAGATTTGATTTGATTTGATTTGATTTAATTTGATTTATATTTGATTTAATTTGATTTGATTTGATTTGATTTATATTTGATTTGATTAATATTTAATTTAATTTGATTTATATTTGATTTAAATATTTAATTTATATTTGATTTGATTTAATTTAAATATTTGATTTGATTTATATTTGATTTAATTTAATTTGATTTGATTTGATTTGATTTGATTTGATTTGATTTGATTTGATTTGATTTGATTTGGATTTGATTTAATTTAATTTTATTTAATTTATATTTAATTTAATTTTATTTTAATTTAAATTTGATTTGTATTTAATTTAAATATTTGATTTGATTTGTATTTGATTTAATTTGATTTGATTTAAATATTTGATTTGATTTATATTTGATTTGATTTGATTTGATTTAAATATTTAATTTAATTTATATTTGATTTGATTTGATTTAATTTGATTTAATTTGATTTAATTTGATTTGATTTGATTTGATTTGATTTGATTTGATTTGATTTGATTTGATTTAATTTGATTTATATTTGATTTATATTTAATTTATATTTGATTTGATTTAATTTGATTTGATTTAATTTTGATTTGATTTAATTTGATTTGATTTGATTTAATTTGATTTAATTTGATTTGATTTAAATATTTAATTTGATTTGTATTTGAATTAGATTTGATTTGATTTAATTTATATTTGATTTGATTTAATTTAAATATTTGATTTGATTTGATTTGATTTGATTTAATTTGATTTGATTTGATTTGATTTGATTTGATTTAATTTGATTTGATTTGATTTGATTTATATTTGATTTAATTTGATTTGATTTAATTTGATTTGATTTGATTTGATTTGATTTGGATTAAAAAAGGAAAATAAAGAAATAATTACCTAATTGGTTTGAATATTTCTCAAGTGTTAATTGCTCCATTAAATTATAATTTAGTTTTTAATTCTAAAAATAAATTGAAAAATCAAATTGAACAATATTTATGAAAAATTAAATTTTCCTTTCAATAAAAAATTTTGTTTGATTTGTTGTTTCTTTTCTTTTTCTCTTTTTTGATTTTATATAAAATCCTTACTAAATAATGATTAGAAAATTGGAAAAAAAATGAAAAATTTTTTTGATTTGTTTTTAAAAAAAAGTTTTTATTTTAGATAAATTTAATTTAATTTGATTTAAATATTTGATTTGAAAAATTAAAAACAATTATTTTTCAATTTATTTTCTTTTTAAATTTATCAATTAAAAACAATTTGAAAATTCAAAAATAGATTCATTTATTCAGAATTTAAAAAAATTTTTCCATTTTTCCATTTGTTGTTTCTTTTCTTTTTCCAATAATTTTTAATTTAATTAATTTTTGTTTTAAAAAGTTTTTTTAATTAAAAATTTAAAACAAAAATATTCAAAATTGTTTGAAATTATTTAAAATTAAATTTTTTATTCAAATTTTTTTTCTTTTAATGATTTTTTAAATTTTTTTACTTTTCAAAAACAAAAATTTTCCATTTTTGTTCCAATTTTTAAAATTTTTCTTTTCATTTCAAAAAGAAAATTTTTCAAATTTGATTCATAAGATTTAACTAATTTTTGAAGAACAACTTTCCATTCAATCATTGGAGAACCCATTGAAAAAACTTCAGAACCAAGTAATCCATTGAGAGAAAAATTCATTGAAGTATAAAAGCTAAGAAGAGCAACCATAATAAAAGGAATTCCAACTAAAGCACCTGAATAACCGTGCATAAGTCTTAAAATAAGAAAAAACACTGATAAATTAAGTGAAAAAATTGTCCAAAAAACTACTTTTCGAAGTTGCATTGAGAATAACATGAAAATACAAGAAAAAAATAAAAATCCAATAAGATAAGCTGAAAGAACTCTCATTATTCCTCCTTTAAGTTGAGATGCTAAATTCCATAGTTCTGTTGACCAAGTAATTGATAAACCAAACCATAAAATCGAATATAACTATTTTTTTTTTTGAAAAATTAAAATTATTAAAAAAAATGTGGAATTGAGGAAAATTTTTTTTTATAATTTTAAACCAAAAATAAAGTTGCTTCAACTATTCTACCTGTCCAAAGATCAAGTGAAGCAGCAATAAGAATTAAAGCTGAAGGTAAAAATAATAACCATTTAATTTGTTGAGCTAAAAAAAGAACACAATTTTTAGATTAATATTTATATTTATATTTATATTGATATTGATTTTGATTTTTGAAAATTATTACAAGCTTCTTGAGAAAGTCCAAAATTTGCAGAAGCAATAATAATTGAACCAATAGAAACACCCATATAACCTATTTGACCAGGATTAAATTTACTACTTGAATGGATATCATAAAAATCAACTGCAACTTCTTTTTCTTGTTCTGATTCTTCTGGTTCAGATGATTCTGTAGAATTCATTAAAGGACCTCTTAAAAAAACATTTTCTGTTTCTGAAAAAGAATTTTTTTGTTGATTTTCCAAAACAGTAATTTGGAAATTTTCAGAAAATTGATCTTCTTTTTTGAGATCTTTTTTATTTTCATTTTGATTTTGGGTTTTAATTTCATTTTCAGTTTCAATTTTAATTTCATTTTCATTTTCATTTTCAAATTCATTTTCATTTTTAATTTCATTTTCATTTTTAATTTGATTTTCTTTTTGATTTTCAATTCCAGAATCAGAAATATCAGTTGTAAGTTCTAACCAAGAATCGGATTCTATTTTAGACATAATTTTATTAATAATTTTAAAAAGAAAAAAAATGGGATAAAAAAAGTGAAAAATAAAAAATTTTTTTTTGTTATTAATTTTTGATTGAATTAATGAGAGATTATTTTCCAACTATTTTTGATGAATCATTTTTTTTTTAATTAAAATTTTTTTTTTAGTAATTTTTTTATTATTATTACTAATTTTTATAAAATATTATTAAAAAGCAAAAAAAAAATAAATAAAAATAAAAATAAAAATAAAATTCATTTTTTTTTCTAATTCTTTTTTTTTTTTAAAAATTGAAATTGTTTTCTTTTATAAATGAATCAAATAGAAACAACAGAAACATTCTTAACGCAATTTGGAAATAATTTAAATAATTTAAATCAAACAATCCTTCGTCATTTTGTTAAATCAACAGCAGATTTTGTAGTTGATATAATTATTGATTCATCAGGTCCTTCTTTATTGGAAATTCCATCTCAAACTTTTTCACTAAATCAGTCTCAAGACACAACTTTGAGATCATTTCTTCGTTTAAATTGTTTAGGTGTTACTTTGATATCTGGAAAACATATTCTTTTTTCTAAATCATTTAATGAAAATCTTAATGTAGTTTCTAAATTTATTTTATAATTAAAATTTAAAATTAAAATTAAAATTCATTTATAAAATTAAAATTAAATTTAAAATTAAACCAAAATTAAAATTAAAATTAAAATTAAAATTAAAATTAAAATTAAAATTAAAATTAAAATTAAAATTCATTTATAAAATTAAAATTAAAATTAAAATTAAAATTAAAATTCATTTATAAAATTAAAATTAAAATTAAAATTAAAAATCAAAATTAAATTTAAAATTAAAATTAAAATCAAAATTAAAATTTAAAATTAAAATTAAAATTTAAATTAAAATTAAAATTATAATTAAAATTAAAATTTAAAATTAAAATTAAAATTAAAATTAAAATTAAAATTAAAAATTAAAATTTAAAATTAAAATTAAAATTAATATTAAAATTAAAATTTTTAGATGTAAAATATGGATTTTAAAAAGAAAACAGTTATTCAACTTCTTACATCTCAAACAAAATTACCAATTTTTGAAAGTTTAAAATTAAAAATAAAATTAAATTTTATATTATAATTAAAATTTTTTGAAATGTTCTCATAAATATCGAAATTTTAATTTAAATTTAAAATTAAATATAAAATTAAATTTAAAATTAAATTAAAATTAAAATTAAAATTAAAATTAAAATTAAAATTAAAATTAAAATTAAAATTAAAATTAAAAATTAAAATTAAAATTAAAATTAAAATTAAAAATTAAAATTAAAATTAAAATTAAAATTAAAATTTTTAAAATTGGAAAAAAGAAAACAGTTATTCAACTTTAATTAAACACCAATTTTTGAAAGTTAAAAAACAGAATATTAAAATTAAAAATTAAAATATAAAATTAAAATTAAAATTAAAATTAAAATTAAAATTAAAATTAAAATTAAAATTAAAATTAAAATTAAAATTAAAATTAAAATTAAAATTAAAATTAAAATTAATATTAAAATTAAAATAAAATTAATATTAATATTAAATTTAAAATTAAAATTAAAATTAAAATTAAATTTAAAAATCAAAATTAAAATAAAATTAATATTAAAATTCAAAATTAAAATTAAAATTTCTTGGAAATAAAAAGTTGGTGATGAATTAAATGGAATTATCAATAAATGTTTAAATCGAGGAGAAGCTACATTTGAAGTTGAAATTGATTCTTTAATTGATAATGAAAAAATTGAAGAAGATTCATTTCAAAAAAGATGTTTATTACAAATTGATCCATATTTTGTAACATTATCACAAGCAGAAAAAGATCCAATTTTATTTTCTTGGGAAAATGAATCAACAAAAGTAAAATAAGAAAAATAAGAAGAAAATTAATTTTAATTTTAATTTTAATTTTAATTTTAATTTTATTTTTAATTTTAATTTTAATTTTAATTTTAATTTTATTTTTATTTTTAATTTTAATTTTAATTTTAATTTTAATTTTAATTTTAATTTTAATTTTAATATTAATTTTAATTTTAATTTTAATATTAATTTTAATTTAAATTCTAATTTTAATTTTAATTTTAATTTTAATTTTAATTTTATTTAATTTTAATTTTATTTAATTTTAATTTTAATTTTAATTTTATTTTCTTAGTTGTATCTTGTTAAAGGTCACACAAACAATGATAAACTAGTTTTGGATAAATATATTCTTAAATGTTCTTCTCATATTTTAAGGGAAATCATTTTTAGACTATTTTATAAATTTTCAGAAATTGCAATCAAAGAAACAGAACAAGAAACAGAATTTAAATTGCCAGAAATTAAATCATACGAACAAGAAAAAATTCAAGAAGATTCTCAAAGTGCTTTTGCTGCACTTGGAAATTTCTTTGATCCAACTGAATTGGATGAAAATATTCAACAAATTCCTCAAAAATCTATCATAACTAATCCAAATCAAAAAAATCCATTTTTAATCTCAAATGATATAGTTAGTGCTTTTGAAGAAGACCATTCTTTTATTCCAGTTTCTCCTTTTGAATTCACAAATAATTCAAATAATTCAAATAATTCAAATAATTCAAATAATTAAAACAAAAAATGAAAAAATTTTGAAAATCTTTTTACTTTTTCGCTTTTCTTTTTTCTTTCAATTAATCAAAAATAAAACCTTTAATTTTTCTTTTAAAAAAAAAATTTTTTTTCTTTCTGATCTTTTTTTAAATAAAAATTTTTTTTTTTCTTTCTGATCATTTTTTTTTTGATATTTTTTTTTTAAAAAGTTTTATTGAAAAAACAAACAAGGAATTCAAAATGAATCAAAAAGTTAAAATCAAAAAAATTGAAACAGATCTCATTTCACAACCAGAAAAAAGAAGTAATCATTCAATGATTGTAATTGGAACTACATTATTTTTATTTGGAGGAAGAAGCTCTGATCACAGATTGAATTCATTACACAGATTAAATTTTGGCTCAAATCAATGGGAATTTATTGTTCCTCAAACAAGAATAATCCCAAAGAATCGTTCAGCTCATTCAATGAATGTTTATGAAAACAAAATTTATATTTTGGGAGGAATTTGTGAAAATTCAACAAAATGTGGAACAAGTTTTTTTGTTTTTGATCCAATTATGAATTGCTATCAGAAACTCCCAGATTCTCCAGTAGAGTTTGTTGATCATTCAGCAGTTGTTTATAAAGATTTCTTAATTGTTGTTGGTGATTATTGGAAAGATCATCCGAGATTTTCAAATGATTTAGTGTATTTCAATTTCAAAACAAATCAATGGAATAAAATCACAACTTCAGGTTTCGCTCCAAAATCTTCTTCAAATTCAGCTGTTATTTTTCAGGAGAAACTTTATGTTTTTGGAGGATTAATTAGTTCAAATTCAATGGAAATCGAAAATGAAATTGAAAATGAAAATGAAATGGAAACAGATTCTTTGTTTATTTTGGATCTGAAAACTCAAAGATGGGAAAAATTTTCACCAAGATCAGCTCAGATTTGGCCTCATTCTCGTTTTGGTCATTCTTGTTTTGTTCGGAAAAGCAAAATGATTATTACTTCAGGTTTTTCAATAGAAAGAGATTTGTTTTTTGGAGATCTTTTTGAATTTGATTTTTTCTCGAAAACTTGGAAAGAAATTGAAATTGTTGAACCAAAACCATCCGCAAGATTAAGGCAAGCAACTGTGTATCTTCCAGGAAAAGATATTACGATTCTTTTTGGAGGATTTGATGAAACTCAATATCTCAATGATCTCTATTGTTTTTCTTTTCAAGAATCAGAATTAGAAAGTGATATGAGGAAATTGCTTGAATCAGAATTACTTCAAGATGTTGTTTTTGATTCACTTGAGAATCTAAAAATAGGAGCTCATAAAGGAATTTTAAAAGCACGTTTGCCAAATCAAATTTCTTTAGAAAAATTAAGAAAAATTTTTTCTACTTTTCCTTTCAGAATTCTCGAAAATATGATGAGGTTTATTTACTTTGGATTTTTTGATCCTTCTAATCTTTCCATGGAAGAAATGGAACAATTGATAGAACTATCAGAAAAGTTAGGAATCAATATCATTGAAGATTCAAGTGAATACAATCCAGATAAATTAGGAAAGGATTTGAAAAAGATTTTTTTAGATGAAGAAAGTGCGAATTTTAGGATTGAAATTAAGGGAAAGTATTTGCCAGTTCATAAAGAGATTTTGTATGCCAGAACAACACTTTATCAAGGTTTATTTGAATTTTCAACAAAAGATTCATCCGATATTGCACCTGATCTAAGTGGATATGATTTGGAAACTGTGAAATGTTTATTGATGTTTCTTTATTCAGGGGAAGCAAGTCAAATCTCTTTTGATCAATGTTTAGAATTATTAACCGCAAGTGATTATTATGGACTTAATTCGAAAGATCAACTACATAATTTTTGTATTGATGAAATTATTAGAAATGCTAATGAAAACAATATTAGAAGAATTTTAAAAGTTGCAGAAAGAAATGAATGTGAAAAATTGATTGATTTTTGTGAAAATTTTTCAAAAAAAGATTAAAAACAATTTTTTTCATTTTTTCATTTTTTCATTTTTTTATTTTTTTATTTTTTTGGAATAAAATGAAAATTGTAAAAAGAAAAATAATTAATTTAATAACTGGATTATTGAAATGGTTTTGGGTAGTTATTTGCAATATTTTATCTCAATTAAAACCAACAAATTATGAAAATAATTCTTTTTCACATTTTGAACAAGAAAATAAAAAACAAACTGAAAAAAAAGAAAAAGCGAAAAATTTCAAAACAAAAACAAAAGCAAAAACGAAAACAAAAGCAAAAACAAAAACAAATTTTGAAAATTTTGAAAATTTTGCAGATCAAGAAGATTTAAGTTTTGAAAATAAAGGTTTTTATTTCTGAAAAATTAAATTTAATGCTTAATATGCAAAATTAACATTTGTATTTATATTTAAAGGTTTAGAGCATTTTAAAAAGGTTAGAAATGAGTGGACTTATCATCAAAATAAAGAAAATTTAAATGAAAAAGAAAAAAATGAAGAAGAAAATTTAAGTTTATTAAGAAAAGAAATTAAAAAAGAAAATCCATTTTCAAAAAGAGTTTCTTTATCTTCAGTTGTTTCTGTTTTAGAAAAAATGTGGGATCAAAAATCATTATTTGATTAAAAAGATGAAAAAAAAGGAAAACAATTTTTCTTTTTTTTCTTTTAACAATTTTGAATAAAAAATTTTTTTCATTTTTTTTTCATTTTTTTATTTTTTTTTCTCAATTTTTTTCTTTCATTTTCTTTTATTTTTTTTGTGAGTTATTCAATGGAAAAAGAAATTGCACAATTACAAAAAGCAATTGAAGAAGAAAATAAACTAAACAAAGTTTTACGTGAAAAAATTTCAAACCTTCAAAAACACTCTTTTAATTTGGTAAATTATTTTAAAATGATATAAAATAACAAAAATGCAAAAAAAAAAATTTTTCAATTAAAATTAATAAAAAAAATAATAATAAAATTAATAATAAAATTAATAATAAAATTAATAATAAAATTAATAATAAAATTAATAATAAAATTAATAATAAAATTAATAAAATTAATAATAAAATTAATAATAAAATTAATAATAAATTTAATAATAAAATTAATAATAAATTTAATAATAATAAAATTAATAATAAAATTAATAATAAAAATTAATAAAAATAATAATAAAATTAATAATAAAATTAATAATAAAAATTAATAATAAAATTAATAATAAAAATTAATAATAAAATTAATAATAAAAATTAATAATAAAAATTAATAATAAAATTAATAATAAAAATAATAATAAAAATAATAATAAAATTAATAATAATAATAATAAAAATAATAAAATTAATAATAATTTTTCAATTAAAAAATAAAATATCAGAATAAAATTAAATAATAAAATAATAAAAAAAACAATAATGAAAAAGTTCATGACCTTCAAGAAGAAAATCAAATATTCAAAAGAAAAATAATAAAACAAGAAGAATATTTAAAAACAATTTCAAAATTAATAATAAATTTAATAAAAGACAAAATTAAAATGGAAAAACTTGAAATAAGAAAAGAATATAAAATTAATAATAAATTACAAAAATAAATTAATAATAAAATTAATAATCAAAATCAAAAATAGAACTTGAAAAGAAAAATATCAGAAGAAAAACAAAAAAAATTGCAAATATTAAACAAAAATCAAGAAAAAATTGAATCTGAAGAAAACGAAAAAATTTCAACGGAAGCAAAAAGATTAAAAATGGCAAATATTGATTTAAAAAAACAAGTTGAAATATTAAAATTGAAGATATTTTTTCTCTCTCAAAAAAAACATCGATTTCACACAAAATTTCGAGAATTAGCAAAAATGAAACGGTTCAAAAAACCAGTTAGAAAATCTTTACCAGCTCAAAAAAATCCAAAACCATTAGCAACAATATCACTTTCATTATCATCAAGTTTACCAAATCAATTACAAAGAAAAACATCAACGAATTTATTGTTTCAGAAAAATTTTGTTCAAAATTAATAATAATAAAAATAATAATAAAATTAATAATAAAAAGATCTTCCAATAAAATTAATAATAAAATTTAATAATAAATTCAACCTCAAGATAATTTGTCTGAAATTAAGAACAAAAAATAATTAAAAAAATAATAATATGGGTTTTAATTTCCTTAATAATAAAATAATAAAAATAAATAAAAAATTAATAATAAAAATATTAAAAAATAATAAATTTAATATAAATTTTTCAATTAAAAAGATGAAAATTTCAGAACAAGAAGAAAATATATCAAAATAAACTTTTGAAAAAGTTCATGACCTTCATTTGAAAAATTTCATATTCAAAAGAAAAATCAAACAGAAGAAGAATATTTAAAAACAATTTACAAAAACTAACAAATTTGAAAAAGACAAAATTTTAATGGAAAAAATTGAACTTGAAGCAGAACAAGAATATGTTGTGAATAAATTACAAAAACAATTACGAGAACTTTCAATTCAAAAAATAGAACTTGAAAAGAAAATATCAGAAGAAAAACAAAAAAAATTGCAAATATTAAACAAAAATCAAGAAAAAATTGAATCTGAAGAAAACGAAAAAATTTCAACGGAAGCAAAAAGATTAAAAATGGCAAATATTGATTTAAAAAAACAAGTTGAAATATTAAAATTGAAGATATTTTTTCTCTCTCAAAAAAAACATCGATTTCACACAAAATTTCGAGAATTAGCAAAAATGAAACGGTTCAAAAAACCAGTTAGAAAATCTTTACCAGCTCAAAAAAATCCAAAACCATTAGCAACAATATCACTTTCATTATCATCAAGTTTACCAAATCAATTACAAAGAAAAACATCAACAAATTTATTGTTTCAGAAAAATTTTGTTCCAAAAAAACCTCAAAATCCTACAATTTTAGCAAATAATCCAATTCTTCAAAAAAAAAGATCTTCCAATTCTTTTTTTTTAAAAAAAATTGTTCCAGTTTGTGATCAAAATGTTCAACCTCAAGATAATTTGTCTGAAAGAAGAACAAGAAGACGTTCTTCTTCTACTCCTTATGGTTTTTCTTTTCCTTCTCAAATTCGTTTGAATAACAAATCAAATCAATTGAAAAAAGAAAATGCAAAAGAAATTTTTGATATGGATGAAGATTTTCAAGATCAAACTCAATTTGATTTTGAGAAGTGATTTTTTTTTTTTTTCATTTGAAATTTTTCATTTTTGAATGGAATTGAAGAAAGAATTTTTCAATAAAAGTTTGAAATTTTAAAAAGAATTTTAATTAAATTTTAAAAAGAATTTTAATTAAATTTTAATTAAATTTTAAAAGTAAATTTTAAGTAAATTTTAAGTAAATTTTAATTAAATTTTAAAAGTAAATTTGAAATAAATTTAAAAGTAAATTTGAAAGTAAATTCGAAAGTAAATTTTAAAAGTAAATTTTGAAAGTAAATTGAAAGTAAATTGAAAGTAAATTTTAAAAGTTTAATTTCTCCAATTTCTTCAACTAAACAATCTTCTTTTAAGTTTTCCTTTGATTCCTTTTTTTTTTATTTTTCATCTTTAACCTTTTTAATTTTCAAATTTTAAACAATTTCTTTTGGTTTTCCTGATTGAGTTCCTTGTTTTTCAATTTCAGTAACAACCTTTTTAATTTTTAAATTTTAAATTGAATTAAATTAAATTTTTATTTTATTTGAATTAAATTGAATTGAATTAAATTTTGAATTTTTATTTTATTTGAATTAAATTGAATTTTTATTTGAATTAAATTGAATTAAATTAAATTCGAATTTTGAATTTTTATTTTATTTCATTTGAATTAAATTTTATTTTTATTTGAATTACATCATATCCTTCTATAACTTGACCAAAAACAACATGCTTCCCATCAAGCCAAGGAGTTTTTACGGTAGTAATAAAGAATTGAGAACCATTAGTATTTTTACCAGCATTAGCCATACTCAATAAACCAGGACCAGAATGTTGAATTTTAAAATTTTCATCATCAAAACGATAACCATAAATACTTTCACCACCAGTTCCATTATGGCGAGTAAAATCACCACCTTGGATCATAAAATCGGGGATAATTCGATGAAACTTAGAACCTTTATAATGAAGAGGAGCTTTTGATTTTCCCATTCCTTTTTCACCTGTGCATAAAGCACGAAAATTCTCTGCTGTTGTTGGAACTATATTTGCAAATAATTCAAATACTATTCTTCCTACTGGATCGCCTCCGATCGTTATATCAAAAAAACATCGCGGATTCTTTGTAATTGACATGATTAAAATAAATTTAAAATGAAAAAAATGAAAAAAATTTTTTGAAAAATTTAATTTTTTTAATTTATTTTTTTTAATTGAAAAATTTTGTTTTTATTAAAAAATTTCACAAGCAGAAATAACACAAAAATCTTTTTCATCTGTAGAAATCAATTCAAATAAGTGTTCTCGTTTGATTCTGAATTGTCTTCATTAGATTCAGGCGAAGATATATTGTTATATTGATCGATTTTATCAACAGAATTTTGATTTTGATCAAATGCTTTTTTTTCTGAATGAAGACTTCCATAAAAACTAAAAACAAGAACAATAGCGGGCAATATTTCGAACATGAACATGAAGATGCCGTACAAACCATAATAGGCCTCTTTATTCGAAGAGTCTCCGAGATGGAGAAATTCATAGAAACTGCTTTTATTTGCTAAAACACTAACTAATCCAAAAATGGATCGAATAAAATAAATAACTGAATATATCGTGATTAAAGTCATGAATTTAATGATGGATCTTTTGATTCCTTCTGGGAAAGACTTGATGAAGAATTGCCGCGATATTTTGATCCGAAAAGAAATGAAAACAATAATTAGAATAATATAAGAAATTGCAACATATGTTGAAGTACGATTATCAAATTCTTCGATTGAAAGTGACATTTGATAAACAACACCCAAAATCAGTAAAACAAATATCACAACATCTACGCATATATATATGATAAGGGCTATAAGCTGCGCCTTTTTCTTTTCTTTTGCTGCAAATATCATCACAAGTAAAAAAATCACTAACATAAAAAACCTATTTAAATAGTAAAAAAAAATTGCAGTTAGTAAGAGCAATAAAACCCACAAAAAGACAAAAAAACTTGAACATCTTGTTTTCTATATTAGTCTTCTCGACGGTTCAAAAGATGGAATTTTCATTCCTCTTTATTATGTCGATTAAAAAACTCAAAACTAAAAAAAAAAAAAAAATCATTTACGTTGAAAATTGTAAAAATAAAGGAATAACATAACAAATAAATAATAGATCAAAAAGATATTTCCATTGAATTGGAAAGAATAAAAGAACAAAACGCAAAAACATGAATATGAAAATTAGGATAAGAAGAGCTGTTCGATATTTGATTTTTAGTCTTGAAAATTGAAAGAAACTTCTTAAATTCAAATATAAAACATAAAATGTGAAAATTGCAATTAAAAGATAAAAAACTGATAGAAATCCAAGTGAAACACATTTTAATCTTATTGCTGATGGTGCAACTTGATTAATTACATCATTTAAATGCATTTTCTTTTTGTTTTTGAAAATGATTAAATCGAAAAAAAATAAAATAAAATTTGAAAAAAATGAAAAAAAAATTTTCAAAATTAAAAAATTTTTTTCATTTTTTTTTTCTTTCATTTTTTATTTTTATTATTATCCTAATTATATTTATAAATATTTTTGTTTTTTTTCAAATGAAATCAAATGATTCCGAATGGGTTCCTATTGATTTTTCAGAGATATTAAATGAATCAGTTTTTTATAAAAATTCAAAGAAAAGATTTCAACAAAATATAAATTCAAATCAAAATTTTCAACAAAATTTAAATTCAAATCAAAATATAAATTCAAATTTAAAACAAAATTCAAATTCAAATTTAAATTCAAATTCAAATCAAAATCAAAATTCAAATCAAAATTTCCAACAAAATTTCCAACAAAATATAAATTCAAATTTAAAACAAAATTCAAATTCAAATTCAAATCAAAATTTTCAACAAAATTTAAATTCAAATTCAAATCAAAATATAAATTCAAATCAAAATTCAAATTTAAAACTAAATTCAAATTCAAATCAAAATATAAATCAAAATTTCCAACAAAATTCAAATTCAAATTTAAATTCAAATTCAAATTCAAATTTAAATCAAAATATAAATTCAAATCAAAATATAAATCAAAATTTCCAACAAAATATAAATTCAAATTTAAATTTAAATTCAAATTCAAATTCAAATTCAAATTCAAATTCAAATTCAAATTCAAATTCAAATTTTCAACAAAATTCAAATCAAAATTTCCAACAAAATTCAAATTCAAATTTAAATTCAAATTCAAATTCAAATTTAAATTCAAATTCAAATTCAAATTCAAAATCAAAATCAAATTCAAATTTAAATTTAAATCAGAATTTCAGTTTAAAACAAAATTCAAATTTAAATTCAAATTCAAAATCAAATTCAAATTCAAATTCAAATTCAAATTCAAATTCAAATCAAAATATAAATTCAAATTCAAATTCAAATCAAAATTCAAATTCAAATTTAAAACAAAATTTCCAACAAAATTTAAATTCAAATTTAAATCAAAATTCAAATTCAAATCAAAATTCAAATTTAAATCAAAATTCAAATTTAAATTTAAATTTTCAACAAAATTCAAATTCAAATTTAAATCAAAATATAAATTCAAATCAAAATTTTCAACAAAATTCAAAGAAAAGATTTCAACAAAATTTCCAACAAAATTTCAATTTAAAACAAAATATAAATTCAAATCAAAATTCAATTTCAATTTCAAATCAAAATTCAAATTCAATTTCAAATATAAATTCAAATCAAAATTCAAATTCAAATTCAAATTCAAATTCAAATTTAAATTCAAATTCAAATTTAAATTCAAATTCAAATTCAAATTCAAATTCAAATCAAAATATAAATTCAAATTCAAATTCAAATTCAAAATCAAAATCAAAATCAAAATCAAAATCAAAATCAAAATCAAAATCAAAATCAAAATCAAAATCAAAATCAAAATTTCCAAAAGAATTTAAATCAAAATGAAAATGAAAATGAAAATTCTTCTGATTACCTTCTAGCAATGAAATTACAACAAAAATTTGATGAAGAAGAAAAAAATTGGCAACAATATCAAAAAGAAATACTTCAAGAAGATGAGAAATATGCTAAAAAAATACAAAAACAAACTAAAAAAGTGGAAAAATTAAATCAAATAAAAATTCAAAATAAACAAACAGAAAAAACAAAAAAAACAAAAAACAAGAAAATAGAAAAATATCAAAAACAGAAAAAAGAATTGGAAAAGAAATACAATGACCTTTCATCAAAAAGATCACTTCCAACAGAAAAAAGACAAAACTCTAATCCATTCTTTTCTAATTCAAGAAATATTTTTATTCATGAATCTCCAATTTTAAGAGAACATCAACAAAATAGAAATAATTCATTGAAATCTTCACTAATTGAACAAGTTCCGTCTTTAAACGATCGACTCAATCTCGATATCTCAGATCATTTTGATTTTTTCTCAATTTCGGAAAGAATTGGTGTTGTTGAATGTGGACTAACTCAAGATGAAATTGACAAAATTCCCAAAATATTTTTTTCACATGATCTTGATGATCAAAAATTCTCAAAGTAATAATCTTCTTTTAAATTTAATTCAAAAATTATTTAATATTTTTATTTAAAAATAAAAATAAAATTTTAGATGCGTAATTTGTTTAGGAGAATATGAAGAAAATCATAGTATTACAATCCTTCCTTGTGGACATAATTTTCATTCAGCGTAAAATTAATTTAACAAAATGATCCAAAAAATAAAAAAATTTTTTTCTTCTTCTTCTTCTTCTTTTTTTTTTTTTATTAGATGTATTGAAAGTTGGTTAAAAAAAAATAAAAAATGTCCTTTGTGCAAAACAATAATAAGTAATTTGTTTTAGAATAAATTTAAATTTTAATTTTAATTTTAATTTTTTTGATTCTAATTTAGAAATGGATTAAAAATTTTAAAGAAAAATTTTTTTCTCTTAAAATTCCTTTTAGTTTTATTCTTTCTCTTTAAAATAAAAGCAAAAAAACTTCTTCTTCTTCTTCTTCTTTTTTTTTTGTTTTTGTTTTTCTTTTAAAAATCAAAAGAAAGTTTAATTTGTTTTTTATCTTCTGGATGAAAAACAATTATATTTGAACGTTCAAGTAATTCAATATAAGGTTTCCAAAATTGATTATTAATTTTAATAAATTTATTTGGAGATTTTGCTTGATTTAGTAATTGTTGAATAATTTGTTTTAAACTAAAAAAATCTTGGTCAATTCCATCAATATCAATAACAATATCAGAATCAGAATCAGAATTAGAATCAGAATTAGAATTAGAATCACTTTCTTTTTTTTTGGATTTTTTGGATTTTTTGGTTCTTTTTGTAAGTTTTTTCTTTTTTTCCTTTTTTTCAATTTCTTTTTTTGTTTGTTTGGGATAAAATTGATCCAAAAATTCAAAAAGATTGCTTAATAAAGTTCCATTATCTTCTTTTAATTGTGCAATTTTACTTTTGAGATCGTTTTTTTCAATTTTCTTTTTTCGATTTTCTTTTTTCTGGGTTTCTTTTTTAAGTTTTCTTTTCAAAATGGAATTTAATGTTAAAACTTCTTCATAATTTTCATCATAAAAAGATCCATTTTGTAATTCTTTTTGGATTTCTTTTGATAAATTAGCAAGTGATTCTTTATTATTTTGTTTGTTTTGTTCAATTTCTAATTCTTCTTGAATTAAAGATAATTTTGTATTTTGAAATAAATCAATTACTTCATTTAAATATTCATGTTCTTCATTTTCTTTTTTTTCAACAATTTTTTCCATAATTGCAATTTGAGTTTGAATTTGATTCTTTTTTTCTAATAGAATTAAATTGTTAATTTCTTCAAGTTTTTGACTTGAAATTTCTAAATTTTGATTTATTATTTTTTCTTTTTCTTTTTCTTTTTTAAAATGAAGTTGAATTTCTTTTTCATTTTCAAAGAAAATTTCATTATATTTTCCACATAATTCTCTTAATTTTATTGCTAATTCAAAGTTTTCTGTATTTTCTTTTTCTTTTTCTTTTTCTTCATAATTTCCTAAATTGATATTTTCTTCTTCAATTTTTTGAATTAATTTTTGACTAATTTCTTTTAAATTTTTTGCTCTTTGATTTAATTTTTTTTGTTCATTTAAATTCTTAATTTTTATTTTTAAATTTTTAATTAAAATTATTATTATTGAAATTTAAATCATTTTTACTTTTAAAACTTACCCACATTTTAATAAAGAAAAAAATGAAAAATGAAAAAAGAAAAAAATGAAATTTATTTTTTTTGTTCCGTTTTTTTTTTAATTGAAAAAATTTGAAAAAGAAAAAATAAGATCATTTTATCTTCTTAAAATTGGAAACATAATCAAAAGCAGATAATGAATGAGAACAGGAAATGGATTTAGGGAAATGTTTATGAAGTAAATCTATGCATTGCTCTTCTTGATCATTTTCATATGGAATATAACTCATGTATTCTTTAAAAAGATAAGAAGCTGAAGTTTTTTCATTTAATTTTAAAAGTGATCTTTTCCAAATTATTAAAAGAGTTTCAATATCAAAATGATCTTGAATTTTATCCAAATCTTCTTTTTGATTTTGATTGATTTGCTCTTTAAATTTATCTGAAATTTTTTCTCTTAAATCAGTAAAATGTTCTTCAAATTTTTTATATAAATCAAGTAAATGTTTCAATTGAATCTCTTTTGTAAAAATTTTTGAGCCTTCTTTAGTCGCAATTAAATCATCATTTTTTTTTAATTTAAGTTTTTCAGCTGCAAATTCAATTAAATTTAAATCTGGAATGTTGTTTAAATGAACAGAATCTAGTGGAATATTTGAGCAAGAAAAAATTACTGTTTTGGTTAAATTTTTGCATTGCTCTATCGATTTTGAAACAGTTAATTCTCCAACAATTCGATCCCATTTTTCAATTGGTATTTTTTCTTGTCTCCAGTTCAGATTTTGTAAAGCATAAACTTTTTTATCAATTTTATCTTTAAATGAGAAAAATTCAATTTGAGATACAATCTTTTTTGACTTAGTTGAGAAATTGAATTTTTCAATTAGATATTGTTCCAAAATTTCATAAGAAATTTGATCAATTTGATGATCATTAATAAAATTTATGATTTCATTGATATCAATACTTATTAATTTCGACCAATCAAAATAGTTTTGAGTTGGGAAATGAAGAATATCAAATTTATCTTCATCTTCATCTTCATCTTCATCTTCAATAATTTCATTATTATCATTTTCGTTATTATTATTATTGTTATTTTTATTGTTTTTCTTTTTCTTTTGATTTGACAAAATTTGTTGTTTGATATTTTCTTGAATAGATTCTTGTCTTATCAAATTATTATGTAAATCAATTACATGATTTATTAAATTTGGTACACAAAGATACACATCTTCATCTCCAGTTAAACATAACCCAATACTTTGATCTTTATTCATTACAATTTTTTGAAGATATTCAGGTGTTTCATGACAGACTAACAATTGTTTCACATATTTCCAAGTTAAGTTCCAAAAATTCTCAAAATCTTGATATAAATTCTCAATTGAATTACTTATATTTCCTTTTTCTTTTTCTTTTTCAATAAAATGAGATATTTTCATATCTTGAATATCGTTAGATGACAATATTCCATTAAACCTTTGCATGATAAGTGATGTGAATCGAATAAATTGTGGGAATAATCTGAGTATTTCTAAATTCTCTCGATTTTCATTCACAAAATGAATTATTGGAAAATTTCTGGAATTTGCTTGATCTCGATGAAACAACCCAAGAAATTCATCATAAGTTTGTGTTTTGTAATATAAATAGGGCCAAAGTACTTCTTCTTTTTCTAAATTCTTCAGCGCGCTTTTTTTCTCTTTTTCATTTGATTTTTCGTTTTTTATTTGAGTAATAATATTTTCATGTTCTTTGACAATTATTTGATTAAAATGCTCTTCAATTTGATTTCGATTTTCTATCGTCTGAAGATCATCAATTTCATATCTAAGATGCTTTGAGTATTCATCTTTTGCTAGTAAATTCAAGACTTTGTGATAATATTTAAAGGTATCTTCAATTGATATTTTGAGAATATTCTTCATTATTGAAATTGATTTATTAATAATTTTCAAGAAATTACCAATAATTTGAGTTTTATTTTCAGGTTTTTCTAATTCTGGATTGATTATCAAAGAAAAATTATCCGCAAATGAATCATTTATGGTTGCTAAAGAAAGAACACAAGAAATTGTCATAATTTTAAGTATTAAATATGATATTGGAGATAATATTCGAACATTTAATGATTCATCGATTGGAAAAATTGAATGTGAGTAACCCAAATATTCTGGGAAATTTTCAATAGTAGCTCGTACTGTTCCTTCAATAGGTTTGTGTTTAATCCCTCCAATTCTTGCGCCGCAGGTCTGACAATTGTTAATCACTGTTGGTTTCCCGCATCCATCAATATAAAAGGGATGCTTATTGGGACAAATCCACCAATGCTTTTTTTGTTTGTGGAAGCTTTGCAAATAAGGATGTTCAGGCATGCTAGGCCAATAAATACTGCTTAATTTATCTATCATTTTTTTGGCTGTTGGTTCATTAGAATTTCTTGTAATTTCTATTGAAACTAATTTTACTAATGGCTCAAAATTAATACTATTAACAATTTCTAATGTATGGAAAAGCAATCTTATTATTCCAACATCTTTAATTGTGTTTTGAATCGTATCACTAAAATCAAAAGCAAATTGTAAACAAGAAACTTTTGATTTGTACTCTTTTTTGTTGGGAATCCCCATAATTTTGTTTTGGAAATGTTTAACTAAAGTTTCTTCATTTTTCAAATTTGGGATGATAACTTCACAATTAAAAGCATTAGTGTCTATACTAATGATATCCCCAACCTCTTTAATATTCTTTCGGAGAAAATGAAGATTTTCTGCAGCAAATCGAGTTAATTCTGCACTACCTTTTTCATGATATATGAACCTGAATAAAAACATAATCCATTTTTTTCCTTCTTTTTTCTGAAAAAATTCTTGATTTTTTTTCACAAAATTCTTTGTATTTTCAATAAGAAGTTTCCTAAAATTAGCGATTCTATAAATTTTTCTTAGAGTGTATTTCTTTTCTGGAAGAAGTTCATTAATGTTGATAGTATCCATGATTTGTTCTATTTGATCAATTTCTTCATTTGAATCTTGGTTTATCAATATTTGTAAGCATGAAGCTCCAAATATGTTATTAATATTTTGTTCTGATAAATCAACTTTGTTTAAAAAAATATTAAGAATATCCATAAGCAAATCCCTTAGTTCCGGATCTTCTATTGGTGGAAACACAAAATCTCTAATTAAAGAATTAAATAGTGAAGGTGTAACTCTGGAAGTATCTTTAAGTAAATTATCTATATATTTAACAAAATTTCCTTTAATTTGATCTAATTTTTCCTTCAAATAAAATTTAATCAAGATTTGTTGGAATAAAATTTTGCCAAAGTTCTCCAAGAAAAATGAGGAATAATTCGCAAACTTGGCCAATTTTTGTTTATAATTACTTATTTTTTCTGCAGTTGCTTTTTCGTAATGTTTTGATTTACTTTTATATTCTTTTTGACAACAAGAACAGATATAAGGCTTCTTTTGTTTAATTTCATTTGTTAATATTGGATGGTTATTATTTTCGCAAAAGCAAATGTTTTTCAATTTATTTTTTTTCGGATTTTCTCCAATCATTTCAATATATTTTAGAACTGAATCTTTCTTGAAAGAAACAAACTTTTTTTCAATTTCACCCCAAATATCATTAAAAAAATGATCAACAATATTTGTATTTTCATTATTTTCATTATTTTCATTATTTTCCAAAAATAGGAGGCTTGTTGTTTGTGAAGAAATTGATAACTCTTTCCCAAAAGGAACAAGGAAACAAATAAAAACATTTCTTAGTATCAAAACTCTACTCCAGTGATCACTTAAAGAGCTGATTTCATTTGCTTTTTTTGATTGATTTGTAAGTGATATCATCAAATTTTGAACAAATGGGATTGATTCGGAAATGATTCCACACAAATATTTCTTATTTTCTAGATTTCCTTTTTTATATGTGTTTTCTAAAGCTTTAAAATAATTTTGAAGAAGTGAAAAGATAGAGAAATGCTTTTTTTTAGATTTTGGAATTTTTCTTTGCGATGATTCATCTTGTGTTATTAATAAGCTGTAATATTTATGAAGTAAAAGTATATCTTGCAAATGAGGTTTAACTTTTTCAGAAAATGTTGAGTGAATTCTTTTCAATGAAATGTCAATAATTTTTTGGTTATTAAATCCTTCAATTGCATTAATTAAATGATTTTGAACTTCTTGAATTTTTTCAATTTGATTTCCTAGTGAAATCTTCAGAAAATCATGGAAATATCGAATAACAATATCTTTGATAATCTTTTTATCAATATTTTCATTATCATTATTACTGCTTTTAAAAGTTTTAATTTTACTGAATGGAATGTTGATAATATTCCTTAGATATTTCTTTTCTTTGGGAACTGATCCAAAATCTTCAATTAATGAATATATTAAAAATGAAAATGGGAATTCTGCTTTTTTGAACTGATTTAGAATGAAAATATCATAAAAAGGAATTTGATATTCACTCACAATCGAAAACCAAATATCTCTGATAATCTCATTTTCTTTAATTAGTCTAGAATTTTCGTTTCGGTTCAAATTGTTAAGTAATATTGCGAAAATTCGTGTAATTTTTTCTATGAAGATATTAAATACATACTCTGAAACTGAGACATTTTGATTATAACTCGATATAATAGTTGTTATGTCCCATTTATATAACTCCAAACCTTTTTCATTTCCTTCAGTGATCATATTTAAAATGTTGTTAAAAATAATTTTTTGAAGTTGGTCATTAGTGTTCAACAATTTATCCAATTCTTGAAATTCTTGAGAATAATTTGGGTTCAAAGGATCTGAAAATTGAGATATTGAAACTGGAAAAATTTGTGTAATAAATTCTTTGAAATTGTTTTGGAAGTTGTTAAGAATATCCTTAAGATCCCAGTTTTCCTTTTTCAATTTAATCAAATCAAAATTGTATTTTTGTTCCAATTCATCCAGGTAATAAAACTCCCAATCGTTTTCAAAACAATAGTAAAATGAATTACTTGTTTGTTTTGGTGGTAAATGGAGGAAAAAACAATATAACAATTATGTGTTTTCAATAAATAACTTCTGTTCTCAGATTCATCAATACTATGTTGGTTGTCTATTTTGGAGGAATTCCTTTCAATCATACTTTCGATCAGATATTTTGTTTGATAAAACAGTTCTAATGATTCTTTTTCAGCAAGATTCAGATGAACTCCCAAAATAAATTTGCTATTATTAATTTGGTTGTACCAATTATCTTCTAAATCTCTTTTCAATTCAGTATCACTTGTATAATTTGAGAGATCAATCTCTTCCAATTTATATTCTTTTGGTATATCAATTTTCTGGTTTGTGTATGATGAATAAGTTAAAATGGCGCAGTTCTTGATTTTGTATTTTGATATTTCTTTTTTAAAAAGTTCTGAAAAGTTGTAGCAATATTGACTTTCGAAAGTATTCCAGATATTTTGAAGAAATGTTTTCTCTGATTCTTCTAATTTCTCATTTGAAATGATATCAAAAAGCTGGATCATCTTCTCTGTTTTACAAAGTCTAATCCAACACTTCTCACCATATTTCTTTTTCTCCTCAATTACTTTCTTTTCGATATTTTTGCTTTTTTTATATTTTTTTCTGATCTTCTCTTCAACTCCATTATCATCTTTTAATTTTACTGCAAGTGATGACAAAAGATCTTCGTGATAATTGATGATCAAATTCTTATTACTGATTCTGAATTTTGTATATTTTTTTATATTGCTGAGGTTAGTAGTTTGCTCAGTTAGAAATGAGATAAATTCTTTTTGCACGATGAAATCTTCAGGTAAAACAAGCTGCTTTTCAAATCTGTTCAAAATGGCAGGAGATTGTGTTTCATATGCTCGAGTTTTATCAATTATAGTAATAATCCTGAAGTTTTGATTAATGGAAATGTTTTGGGTAATATGCCCAAATGAAATACGAGCAAACAATCTATCATCTTCTTGAATATAATTCTGATTCAATAAATCATATAGAGGCTCATAAAGTTGTTCATTATAGCATAAAACAATGGTTTTGCCTTCAGTAACAGCCTTTTCAACTTTTTTGAGATTTTGGATGATTCTAAGTGCTTTTTTATCTTCAGCAAAAGAAGAACCAAAAATAACAATATATTTCCGTTTTATTTGAGAAAGAATTAACGGAAGAATTGATGCCCTGTCTGGCAATATCATTAGATGTCGAGAAAACTTTTGTGGATGATTTAAAATACTTTGGGGAAGTTTAGCATCAGGAAATCGCTTTTGATCAACAATAGATAATGATAAGTTCTGTTGCATAAGTGATAAAGCTGAAGGAGGTTTAGGCATACTACTAAAGTTGAAAATTTTCATAATTTCTGGTCTGAGATTCCCAATAAAATCTGGTTTTGATCCAAAGTTGCGGTAAATAACATTCCAAATCATATAAGGATCATCATATTTGATTTTGTTATTTGCGAAATTAAAGCCGATCATCTTGATAAAATAGTAAAAATCTCTCAATCCAAAATAATTTCTTGGATCGTTGTTTTGTATTTGGGATTGGCTCTGTTTCATGTTTGACATTTGGAATTCACTCATCTGAGTTCTGAAAATCAATTCATAAACACTAGAAATTTTCTCTGCAAAATTTTTTGGGAAACGTTTATCAAAAGAGCGGAGAATTTGGAGAGCTGTTGAAAAAAGTTCAGATGAATTTGGATCAACTCTTCTTAATAATATTCCTCGATTTGTTTGACTTGGATCCAATTGCCAATTTGAAACAGCTAGAACAGAAACTAAAGGTTCGTTTTTTTGGCTTATTAAATTTTCTTGGTTCATTATTTTTTTATCAACCTTTTCAAGTTCAAAATGAAGAACTTTTAATGGAAGATCTGGACTCAACTCAGCTAGTGCAATTTCATCCAAAATAACAACACTGAGAGCATTTTCTGGATCCAAATGTGATGCATAACTTCTAGCTTGCTCAAATATTTTAGTGATTCCCAAAGCTGTTGTAATTGGTGAGCACTGAATATAAAACGGTTTTAAAGAAGGAAGATTCCATTTTTCTAAAAATTTTTTTGTAGATTTTGGTGGTCCTAATTCTTGCATTAAAATCTCTATTGAAATTGATTTTGATGAGCCAGGTTTACCGACCAAGAACAATGGGATTTGTGTGTATGAACAAAAGAAGATCAAAAATAAATTTTCTCTTAGTGATTGATTTAAAGCAACAGTCCATTTTTTGAAATTTATATTTAATTCTTTTATAAGATTATCCTGTGACTTTGCGATCACATCTGAAATAATTTTACCTTCAGAAAATTTACTGTCATTTGTTGATATTTTCTTTTCAATCATTTTGTAGAAATCAATCCTTACTCCAGTATTAAATCTGCATCCAAAGCAAACAAATAATGAAACGATAAAAGCATTTACGAGTTTTTCCTTGGGGTTTTTTGAATCGATTATTAAATTTCCAATTTTTTCTGTTAGTAACCATTTGAAAATTCTGAGCGCTTTTGATGTGTCTCTCAAAGAAACAGCGCTGCGTTCGTCGTTTGAGTTTTCTCGAAGAAAATTATGACATTCGAATAGGACTCGAGAAAGCAAAATGAATGTTGCTTCTCTGTTTGTAACAATTTGATTTTTTTTAGCATCAATTTCAGAAAAGGAGTTTTGGATCATTTTCTCAATGTATCTTTGCTCAGAGTTTTGTGATAGTATTCCGTAATCAAAAATATCATCGAAAAACGAATCTGGAATTGCATGAACACGATATACGGCTCTTCTTAAAAGTTTCATTTCCTCTTGTCTTTCTCCGTAATCGAACGCCAATCCTTCATCTGTTAAGAAATCATCATTTTCACTTTTCTCTTCTCTCAAACGATAAGGATTAGCAGCTCCAAAAATGTAAATTTGGTCAGAAATGGGAATTCCATTGAGAATACGATCAGAAAACAAACCTTTTAAAATCATAAGACATTTTTTGGGAGCTGTATTGAATTCATCAAAGAAAATTGCAATCTTTTCACCTATTTGTTCAGCTTCTTTTTGGGCATTTTCTACAAAATTAAAGATTTCTTTTCTCTTGATTTTGCCATGAATAGTAAGAAGTTTTAGTTTTTGGTTCATCACAGTTTCACACAAATATGAAATTAAGGAAGTTTTTCCACATCCAGTTTCTCCAAGCAAAATCACAGGCAGTCTTGCAAATAATTTGTATTGTATAAATATCATCTTCAAGAAGTTATCTGTTGTGAATGTATATTTTGATTTGTTTTCTTGATGTTCTTTGGATAATTTTTTGAAATCAAATTTTTTGAAGGATAATGAATTGAGAGCTGAAAAAGCTTTCTCGTACTCATTAATAATTGAATCTGGAGGAAGAGATTTGTGGAAAACAAAACCATTTTTTTCTAATGTTTTATGTAACTTGGTATCGAAGCAATTTCTCATTTCGTTTTCATCTCTTCCCAGAAGATTAATTCCACTTAAGTTTACAGATGTTTTCTGATCGTTTGTTTTGGTTATTGAAATTACAAAAAGAATAATAAAAAGATCTCTTTTTTCCCAAGGAAGAGCCTTATCGAACGTATTACATAAATCTTCTAGTTCTGTCAATCCAGATTCTGGAGATGTATTTGTCCAATCAAATGAGCGAGCAATCATTTTTGAAACGGAAGAGAAATAGGCTTTTATGAATTGCTTTAGGAATAGTTTTCCCATTGATTCGTTATTGAACAACTCTTTCCCCATATTTGGATTAAGAAAATTATAAGACATCAAAGCATGAATGTGAGATTTCAAGACTCTCCAAAAGTTTGCAAGTAATCGAAAAGTTAGTTCTTCATCTTTATTTACTTCGTAAATAAATTTTTTGCTCTTTTTGTAGAATGTTTTTTTGGCTGCTTCTTTTTGTTCTTTGGATTTGAGATCTGATATATCTTTGAAAATTGTAATACGAGCTTCTTTGTTTTTGCCTCTTAGTATCTCAAATTCTTGGTCATAAAATTTAAATAAATTTCGAACATAAATCAGATCCCAATCCTTTGTTTTTACGATTATGCCATTATTTGTTGGAGAATAGGAATTAAAAGAAAAGGATTTTGAGTTGACTTCACATTCATTTTGTTCCAAGTATTTAAGAGGAGGAAAGAATTTAAGTCCCTGCAAAGAATCTTCAGTTCTATGACTTGGAACTTCAAACATCAATCTAACATTTTCTGGTATATTCCATGCAGAATTTATGGATGAGAAAGATCTTTTGTCTTCTATTGATCCCCACATTAGAAGAGTCCAAATATAATCAGAAATTGTACTTTTTGGTGAATAAGGAAATTCAATATGAAAATAAATTATATCTTTTTTTTCATGATTGGCCAATTTATCAATAATCTGTTTGATAATTTCAGATTTTTTTTCTGATGTAACAACAATGTGGTGATAGTTTGATGAAGGATTTTCTTTGTAACAAACTTGGCGAATGCGGAATGTTTTGCCAAATCCAGCAAGTTTTGATGTGAAAACTTTCATTCTTTGTGAAAATGGGTTTATTTTCATAAACTTTTTGAGTTCATTGTTGTGGATTGGTTCTATATCTGTGTTTTTAACTTCTCCTGTAGAAAATGCATAAAGTAAGTTTTTAGTTAGATAGTCACTACCTGAGCAAAAAATGACCAATGGGAATTGGGTATCAAAGGATATAGAATGGATACTTGAAATGAGGAAATTTGCTTTCTTTTTTGAGAGTCTGTTTGCATGAACAATGGAGAATAGAGAAGAGTGTGTGTTTTGATTTGTTTGTATGTTTCTATCTAAGTTGTAAAATTCGTAAACTTTCAAGAATTGGGAAATATCTCCTTCTGTTGTTTCTTCGTTGCAAATTAGTACTTGTTCCCTTAATGGGAATTTGCGAGAAAATATATAATAGAAAGTGCAAACAATATCATAAACATTCAATTCATTTTTTGAAGAATGAACGAAAATTTTTGGATCTGTAACTTTGCCGCTTTTCTTGTTGAATTGTTTGTTTAATTCCTTGTTTGCCTCTTTGTAAATGTGGTTCTCAAATAGATTATCATCTTCAATTTTGATTGTTCTGTTTGGATCGAAATGTTTTTGCAAAATATCGTTTAAGATTTTGGCATATTCTTTGAATTCAGAATTTGTATTTTGTGTTTTTTTGATTTCTGTTTCAATAATTTCAACTGTGAGTGATTTTGAATAAAGTTTTAATATTTGGATGAAATCTTCTTTTTCGTTTGAGTTGAGCAAATTTGAAGAGTTTTGTTGTTTATCAAAAAAAGATTGAATCATGTGTAAAAATCCCAAAATTTGTTCTTGAGAAAAGAAAGAAAGAAAAGGAAATCCTACAAAAATTTCATTTACTGTTTTTTTCCATTCTGTCAAATCTTGTTCTAATTTAATTTGGAAATTATTCAAATCTTGTTTATATTTTTTGGATTTATTGACTGGAATTTTATGAGAGTAATTTTTGTATTTGAAATGAGAGTTTGAAGTAAGTTTAGAAAGAAGTTCCGTACATTTTTCAATGTATTTAAACGAATCAAGAAAATCCTCTATTTGTTCTTTGTCATTTTCTTTATTTTCTTTATTTTTTTTTATATTTTGGTTGTTGTCTTTGTTTTTTTTGCTTTTGTTTTTTTTGATATTTTGGGGTTGAATTGAATTTTGATTAAAGTCGAAATCATGGAAAAAAGAATAAAAATCTGTGAAATCATCAAATGTAAATTTCTCAGATTGGGAAGTTTCACAAATAAATGTTTTGTTTTCGGTAATAGAAGACTGAAATAGAAATGTAGATCCTTCAGAAAATATTTTGGTAATATTTCTTTTTGCTTTTGTTTGGAATGATTCTTTTTGTGATTGAATCCATTCTTTAATACCAGGAAGGGAATTACGAATTAAGGAAAATGAAGTTTGATGAGAGGAAGATTTGAATCTTGCTTCTTCATGGGAAATGATTTGCAAGAGATACTTTTTTGATTTGTATGTATTATTAGAATACAAGTATGCTTTCATTCTTTTTCTTAAATTGATTAATTGCTGCACAGCTTCCTTGTATATTCCATCTTCCATCCTATCTGGATCAATTTCTGAAAAAAAGAGTTCGTCATTTTGGTATTTTTTTTGCAAGAGAAAATCAAGTAAATCAGTATTATATAAATATTCTGTTTTTGAAGTGTTTTCTTGATATTTGATTTCAATTAAATTCTGGAAAAAAGTGATAATAGAACTTTCAACAGAACCGAACTCCTGATTTAAATTTGATAATATTAATGTTGTATCGCTAAGAGTCCAATTATCCCAATTTGAGAATAAATCTTGATAATTGTTTTGGTTATTTTCGAAGGAATATTTTTCACAAAATTTAAAGAAAGATAGCAGAAAAAGTTGAATTTCTTTTACTTTCAGGTATTCTTCAAGATATTTCTCATTTTTGGATTTTTCATTTTTGGATTTTTTTATTATGGATTTTTCATTTTTATATTTTGGATTGAGGAATTTAATCTCCTTTTGAATCCAGGTCTTATCATTAATGTTTTCAGAAAAAAGTAAATCCAATTTGGAGATTTTAATAGATTGATCAGTAATAGATTTATGGATTTGATCCCATTCAGATTTTGTGTTTTTAATAATTTTAGTTTTGAGTTGTTCGATTTTGATAGGTTTTTCTTGTGAAGTTTTTTGGAGTTGGGAATTCCACAAATTCCAGAAGATTGATGATGTTTGGAGAGTATTCATCCATTTCAAAAGATCGAAATCAATCTCGAAATCAGAAAAAGAGGGATCGAAATCACTTAGTTTTTTTTGCTCTGTTTCAATAGTTTTAGCTTTAGATATGAATTCATTATGAATTTTTTGGCACATTTCGTTTGTTTCTGGTAAATAAAAATCAGCGAAATCAGATAAACATTTTGATTTGGATTGTATTTGATTGTAAATTGATTCTGCCTTTTCGAAATTCAAATCTTTTATTAATAAAGATTTGAAAAGATTTTGATAATCGGTTTTATATTGAGAAAAGATTGAGAAATCCTGAAATGTGCACGAACAAGAAGACAAATTCCCAGCAAATTTCAAGAGATTTTCCTTATATTCGTTGAGTAATTTTAAAAACGGGATTTTTTTTGTTGACCAATCTTTGATTAATTTTTGAGATTTTTTAAACCAAAGGAATGATTGAGATAATTTTGGAATTTTTCCTGATGTTTTAAATTCAGGAATTAATGAAGAGAAAGAGCTTTGATAATTTATATTTTGAGGATCTATTCCTGAAAAATCTTGCCATTCTTTGCATTGAATTTGAACGAAAGGGATATGTTTTATTATTTTGTCATTATCTAGAATGGAATCTTTATCAACTTTTTTGTAAAGTTTGGTAATTTCTGAAGAAAAATAATTAAAAAGATTTGTGGAGAATTTGCTAATATGAGAAATAATATCGGGATTTGCAAAATTAACCAATATAAGAATATCCTGATCTGATTGAAATTTTTGATCAGAGAAATTCTTCATAATAATTTCTTCAATTTGAAGAAGTTCTATTTTCTTTTCTGAAGAAATAGTGTTGCTAGTAGATCTAGAACCTTTTAATATTTGTTTGAAAGTTTTTGTCATTCTTTTATCTACTTTTTTTTTATTTTGTTCTATGATTTTTTTCACATGGATATAAAAAGGACTCCAAAAACTAAAAAAATTATTCATATCATTGAACTTTAGTTTATCAAAAAGCTTGAGGAAATTATCAACAGATAAATAAAGTTCTATATTTTTGATTATTTCAAAATGTGAAACAAGTTTAAGAAGAAATTGTTCGTAAGCTTTTGTTGAATGAAAATCTGTTCCAAAAATTGATGTGAATAGTGAAATGTTAAAAAAATCCAAGAAAGATTTATTGAGGAAAGTGACATTTAACAAAATGATAAAATTTGGTGCTAATTCTTGAGATTTCAAGCAAACTTGGAAATTATGATTGATTTGCATTTTTTTAAGCATTAAATAAAAAGGAACTAATTTGACATAATCCACTTTTTTTGATTTTCTACAAATATTAGAAATTGTTGTTTTGAAACTGGTTTTGAGTGATTCTATTTCTTGATTTTCTTGAGAAAAGAATTCAAAAGTGAGTTCAGTTAAATCTTGGAATTTATTTTCTGGTTTATTTGAACCGAATAACAAGTTTTGGGCAACTTTAAGATTGAATCTTTTTGAGATTAAAGATATCAATAAGAATATTTGAGTATTTTGAGTAATTTTTAATTTTTTGATCCAATCATAAAACTCTACTTTTTGGGGTTTTTTGATTTGGAATAAAGCAGAAACAATTTCCCATTTTTTAGAAATATCTTCTTTGAGGATTTTTGTTTTTTTTGAGAAAAGAATTATATTAAGGAATTTCAAAATAGATGAGGTATTCAACATTTCGGTTTTTTTTTCATCATTAGTAAATTGGAAAAAATAAAAGATTGTTTGATGAGGATTAGTTTCAATAATTTTATAATTTGCAGATTGAATTTTTTCTTTAAGATCATTTTTTTGAGCTTTTATTATAAATTTGATGTTTTTTTGAAAGGGTTGATCTTCATTTTCTTTACTTTCTTTACTTTCTTTACTTTCTTTACTTTTATTTCTTTATTTTCTTTATTTTCTTTATTTTCTTTTTCCATTTCAATTTCAGTTTCACAAAACCAAATTGAATCTGTTTTACTTTTTTGTTTAAATTCTGTCTTATGTTTAGAATTTATAAAAACTTGAATATTTTCCAAGTTTTTTATAAATTTTTCATTAATTATTAACCAAATTAATAATTTTACTTTTTTAGAACTCATTTTAAAAAAAAAATGAAAAAAAAAAAATAAAATTAAAAAAAGGAAAAAAAAAAATTTTGAAGAAGAAAAAAAAAAAGAAAAGGAGAAGAAAAATTCAAAAATAAGAAAAGGAGAATAAATCTTCCATTTTTTTTTAATCGTCTTTTATTTTCTTTTTAAATTTTAAATTAAATTTTAAATTAAATTTTCTTTTATTTTCTGTTTGAATTTTAAATTGAATTTTAAATTGAATTTTTCTTTTATTTTCTGTTTGAATCTTAAATTAAATTTTGAATTAAATTTTCTTTTATTTTCTGTTTGAATTTTAAATTAAATTTTCTTTTATTTTCTTTTTAAATTTTGAATTGAATTTTAAATTAAATTTTCTTTTATTTTCTGTTTGAATTTTAAATTAAATTTTAAATTAAATTTTCTTTTATTTTCTGTTTGAATTTTAAATTGAATCTTCTTTTATTTTCTGTTTGAATTTTAAATTGAATTTTAAATTAAATCTTCTTTTATTTTCTTTTTGAATTTTGAATTGAATTTTGAATTGAATTTTCTTTTATTTTCTTTTTGAATTTTGAATTAAATTTTAAATTAAATCTTCTTTTATTTTCTGTTTGAATTTTAAATCGTTTTTAAATTAAATCTTAAATTAAATTTTTCTTTTTTTTTGTTTTTGTTTTTTTAAATTTTAAATTAAATTTTCTTTTTATTTTCTTTTTAAATTTTTTTTTATTTTCTGTTTGAATTTTAAATCGTTTTTGTTTTTGTTTTTGTTTTTGTTTTTGTTTTTGTTTTTGTTTTTGTTTTTGTTTTTGGATTGAGTATTGATTTATTTAATTCCAATCGGAATCATCAGAATCATCTTTTTTCTCATCCTCATCACTTGAAGAATCAGCATACATATCAATTTTCTCATACATTTTCTGAAGAACCAAATCACGAGTAAGTTCTTTTTCTTGTTTACTTTCTACTTCAAAAGAATATTTACCTTTTTTCTTTTCTTGTTGAGGAGCATCACTTAATTTTGTCATACCATTTGGACAAAAATCAACTTTTGAGATTTGGGCATCACTCCCTTCGAAATACTCTTGCGCAGACAAAAGGGATTTGTCTGTATAGTATACAGGAGGGAAGAGATCATCCTGGAAAAATTCTGCACGAGTGCGAGGGATTTTGGCATGCAATATCACGATTGAATTCTCCATCAACTTGACGAACCGCGCAATTTCTACCTGAGCAAAATCTCTAGCAGAAAGAGGGAAGGCCGCAACACCAACTTGAGGGGAACTGGAGCGATAATCGCTGAGATAGTGGATGGTTTTTTCATCCTGTTGCAGTTCGTAGAGTTTGATGTTTCCGTCTCCTTTGCCTGCGAGAAAGATGACGTTAGAACCTGGGTCGAAGAAGGGCATGAGGATGCCTGCGGATTGGTCTATTGTGATTTTTTTTAGTGGTGAGGAAAAGTTGCGGAGATCATGAAGCATGACTTCGCGCGAACTTGTTTTGGAATATCCTGCTGTCAGAATGAATCCGGTGTCTCCCAGCCAGCACAAGCGGGATCCTTTGACGGACTCATGGGCGTTTGTCTGGTTCTCGATGTTTTCTGTTCGGGGATCAAAAATTCTCAGTTGGTTGTCAAGTGACAAAGTGGCAACTAATAAACCTTCATAATTGAATTCGAGACTTGTGAGAACGTCGTTGTGGTGCGATAATGAAACAACAGGATCGTTCTTCTCGATATCCCACAACTTGATTGTGCAATCGGCAGAATTTGAGACCAAAACATTTTCAGCTAACGGATGAAATTTTATCAACGTGATTTTTTGTTTGTGTCCAGACAGATCGACAGTAGAGTCGTTCAGATCTGTCGTGAGTCCATTTTCGGGGATTGTCCACAACTTTACATGTCCGTCTTCCGACGCGGTGGCTAATAAGTTTTTTTTATGCGGCGAGAAACAGAGATCCGTTATTGCTCCCGAATGTCCGCGAATTATTGGATGATTAGGTTTTATTCGTCCGAACTTGTTTACATCGAAAACGCCGACGTTTCCGCCAATTCCTGCCAATGGCGTTGCGAAGAACTTCTCGTTCACATCGATGCTGTTTGTCTGGACTGGTCTTATGTTCTGTAGTTTGAGTCCGAAAAATTGTTCCGATGTTTTTCCTGGTGTGATAAAAGTGTGTCTTACAAGAGATTGTCTTACTACTTGAACTGGCGAATCTCTTCTTTGAATTTTGATTTCCTTGTCTTCGTTTGTGTCTCCCCGTTTCTTTGCTTCTTCTTCTTTCTTCAATTCATATGGAGATACCCATTTTTTTGCTGGTTTTTTTTCTTCTTTTGATTTGATACTGTAATCTATTTTAATATCATCGTCGTTTTGATTTTGATTTTCTTCTTTAGGTTCTTCTTGAATGAATGCTCCATCTGTTGTCAAGTTTGTTGGTTCAAGGCTTATTAAAATTGGTTCTTTGTTTTGTCCTTCTTGCCATTCTTTTCCTGATTGTGATGGTTCTGGACCTTTAGTATCTGGGTATAATTCTTTTGCGAAGTAGCTTGTTGTCTAAATTAAAATATAAAATAAATTAAAATTAAATATAAAATTAAAATCAAAATATAAATCAAAATTAAAATCAAAATTAAAATTAAATATAAATATAAATTCAAAATATAAATCAAAATATAAATCAAAATCAAAATCAAAATCAAATTAAAATATAAAATTAAATATAAATTAAATTTAAAATTAAAATTAAAATTAAAATTAAAATTAAAATTAAAATTAAAATCAAAATAGAAATTAAAATCAAAATTAAAATCAAAATTAAAATTAAAATCAAAATAGAAATTAAAATCAAAATTAAAATTGAAATAAAATTAAAATTAAAATTAAAATTAAAATTAAAATTAAAATTTATAAATACCTTTCGAGGAATTTGAAATGATATTGATTCAATAAATCTTGGAGTCACTTTGAAAAATTTAACAATTTCTGTTTTTGTGACATCAACTGCTCTTTTTGGCAACATTGCCAAACCTTTCTGAGGCAAATTTCCCTCTTGGAAAGCTGTAGCAGAAAGACAATAAGGATCTGAATCAAGAATTTCCATTGCACGAATAGTACCTTCACTTTTGCCAGCCAAAAACAACAAAGAGGAATCATTATCGAAAAAGGGCATAAGAATACTTGTTGATGAATCAAGAATAGTATTAGTTAGAGGCTTCTCCATTGATCGAGAGTCAAAAATACTGTATTCACGAACACCTCTTCCAAAACCAGTTGTGATGAACTTTGTTGAGTTTCCAAGCCAACAAACCCTTCTTGATTTTGTTCCAACATGTGTTTTTCCTTCAATCATTTCACTTTGTGTTCTTGGATCGAATATTCTTACTTTTGTATCTTTGCAAACACTTACAACTTGACTTCCATCCCAATTCCAATCTATTTCTTCAACTTCTCCTCCAAATATATTTTCTATCGTTGATACTTCTTTTCCTTCTTCTATATCCCAGATCTTCATTGTTTGATCAAGTGACCCACTTGCTAATATGTCTTTGCTAGTTGGATTGTGCTTGATTGTTAAGATTCTTTTTTTGTGTCCAACTAATTTCATTTCACAATCCGAAATATTACTTGTTAATCCTTCATCTGGTATTCTCCATATCTTAATTTTGATATTAATTTTGATATTAATTTTGATATAAATATTGATATAAATTTTAATATAAATTTCGATATAAATTTTGATATAAATTTTGATATAAATTTTAATATAAATTTTGATATAAATTTTGATATAAATTTTGATATAAATTTTGATATAAATTTTGATATAAATTTTGATATAAATATTGATATTAATTTTGATATAAATATTGATATAAATATTGATATAAATATAAATATAAATATTGATATAAATATTGATATAAATTTTGATATAAATTTTGATATAAATATTGATATAAATATTGATATAAATATTGATATTAATATTGATATAAATATTGATATAAATATTGATATAAATTTTGATAAATATTGATATAAATATTGATATAAATATTGATATAAATATTGATATAAATTTTGATATAAATTTTTGATATAAATTTTTGATATAAATATTGATATAAATATAAATATAAATTTTGATATAAATATTGATATAAATATTGATATAAATTTTGATATAAATTTTGATATAAATATTGATATAAATTTTGATATAAATTTTGATATAAATTTTGATATAAATATTGATATAAATATTGATATAAATATTGATATAAATATTGATATAAATATTAATATAAATTTTGATATAAATATTGATATAAATATTGATATAAATATTGATATAAATTTTGATATAAATATTGATATAAATATAAATATAAATTTTAATATAAATATTGATATAAATATTGATATAAATATTGATATAAATATTGATATTAATATTAATATAAATTTTGATATAAATATTGATATAAATATTGATATAAATTTTGATATAAATTTTGATATAAATATTGATATAAATTTTGATATAAATATTGATATAAATATTGATATAAATATTGATATAAATATTGATATAAATATACTTTTATTGTTGCATCATCAGAAGAAGTAAATAATAAATTATCATCAAAAGGTGAAAAAGTCATATCTGTAACATAAGAAGTATGACCTTGAATAACAGGATGAGCTTTTGTTCCTCTACCAACTTTTTCTAAAGAATGAACTATAACATTTCCACCACTAACCGACTAAATAATTATAATTATAATTTTTTAATTAATTATAATTTTTTAATTTAATTTAATTTTACATAAGCAGGAATTGCGAAAAATTTTGTTGAAACAGTTATTGTATTACTTGTTGTTTCTTTTGATGAAACACTTAGATCTGAATATCTTTCTTCAGGTTTACATGCAGTTCCATAAACATGTCTAAACTTTGAAACTCGAAATGCCATAATTTTTTTGTTTTGTTAATTAATTTCTAAATTAATTTTTAACACATAAAAAAAAAATTTTATAAAAAAAAATTTCAATTTAAATTTAATAAATATAATTTTTAAAATAAAATTTTACAAAAAAAAAAATGAATTCCAAAAAAATAAAAAAATAAAAAATTAAAAATAAAAAATAAATTTTTCAATTTAAAAACTATTTTGGATTTTCATTTTTCATCAAATAAAACAAAGCAAAAAAAAATATATAGAATTGAACTAAAAAAAAACTATTGATTAATTTTCCAATCAACTTTTCAATCAAAAAAAAATTCATTCAAAAAAAAATTCATTCAAACTCGAATTAATTGACTTTCATGAGTTTTTGTATTTGAAAAAGATAAAGTAGACTTTTCTTGATTATGAGAAATTTGAGTTGTTCGAGTTTTTTTGATTTGTGCTCGATGTCTTTTACCTAAATATTCTTCTTTTGGAAGAAGACGAATAGAAGAATTTCGATCATTTGTTTTACTAGTTTCTAAATTTGGATTCTTATTGTTATTGTTATTGTTATTGTTATTGTTATTCCCAAATTGATTAATTCTTTTTCTTTTTAAAGAATCATTTCCAGTTTGATTTGTTTTCAATAAAATCATAGATTTTTGTTCTTTTTTTCCTGATTGATGAGTTTGTTTCTATTTTAATTTTATAAATGAATTTTAATTTTATAAATGAATTTTAATTTTATAAATGAATTTTAATTTTATAAATGAATTTTAATTTTATAAATGAATTTTAATTTTATAAATGAATTTTGATTTTATAAATGAATTTTGATTTTAATTTTTTACATCATTTGGAGTCCAATCAAAAATACCATCATATAAAAATCCTTCTTTGCAAAATAAATCTCTGAAAATTTTTCTTAAATAAGAATAATCAGGAGTTTCTTCAAAACGTAAATTTCTGACAACTGATAAATACATTGAAAATTCCACTTTTTTAATAATAAAAAAAAACAAAAAAAAAATTGATAAATAAATTGTTTCATTTTTTAGAATAATAATTCAATTTTACTTGGTAAAGATTTTGTTAATTCTTCAACACTTGTTCGAATTTTAGTTTCTGCAATTCTTTCATACTTTTGTTTTCTACTTGTTGCATTAAGACCTTGCCAAGGAAGACAACCTAAAAGGAAATAACAAAGAACATATCCAATTCCTTCAAGATCATCTCTTCTACTTTGTTCTATGTTTTGATTTTAATTTTAATTTTGATTTTGATTTTGATTTTCATTTTAATTTTAATTTTAATTTTAATTTTAATTTTAAATTTGAATTTGATTTTGATTTTGATTTTAATTTTGATTTTGATTTTAATTTTAATTTTGATTTTGATTTTGATTTTGATTTTGATTTTAATTTTAATTTTAATTTTGATTTTGATTTTGATTTTGATTTTGATTTTGAATTTTAATTTTAATTTTAATTTTGAATTTGATTTTGATTTTGATTTTGAATTTTAATTTTAATTTTAATTTTGAATTTGATTTTAATTTTGATTTTGATTTTGATTTTGATTTTGAATTTTAATTTTAATTTTAATTTTGATTTTAATTTTAATTTTAATTTTAATTTTGATTTTAATTTTGAATTTAATTTTGATTTTAATTTTGATTTTAATTTTGATTTTGAATTTGATTTTAATTTTAATTTGAATTTGATTTTAATTTTGATTTTGATTTTGATTTTGATTTTGATTTTAATTTTGATTTAGATTTTATTTACCAATTCCTAAATGAGTATTAACAGATGCATATCTTGCTGTTCCTGTTAATTTTTTGTTTTTCTTATACGGAATATGAAGATGAGTTTCAGGATCTTTGTATCTTTTTGATAAACCAAAATCAATCATATAAATTTGATTTGAATGTTTTCCAGTTCCAATCAAAAAATTATCTGGTTTAATATCTCTATGAATGAAACCTTTTTTATGAAGATATTCAATTCGAGTCAACTAAAATATTTAATATTTAATTTAATATTTAATTTAATATTTAATTTAATATTTGATTTAATATTTATTTTAATATTTAATTTAATATTTATTATAATATTTAATTTAATATTTATTTTAATATTTAATTTAATATTTAATTTAATATTTATTTTAATATTTAATTTAATATGAGTGATTCTGTTGCAAAAAAAATCAATAAAAAAAAAAGCCTCTTGAGCCTCAAAATTAAAATATCAAATAATCAATTTATTGAGTGATTTTTTTTATATTGTTCCAAAAAATTCTCATCAAATTTATTTACTTTTGATTTTATTAATAAAGGAATTTTTTTAAAAAAGGAATTTAAATTTCATATATGTCTTCTTTTTTAAATCTCTTAAAAAAATAAAAGAGAAATTTTAGACTTCTTTTTTAAAATAACTTTTTTTGAATCATATTTTAATCAATCAAAAATCAAAAGATCAGATTTTTCATTTTGCTTTTCTTCTCCCTTTCAATTTGTTTTTATCGATAATTCAATTACAAAATATCTTTACATATTAGACATTTGTATTTTGATTGAAGAATCAATTTTTCTTTGCTTTTTGAAATAAGTTCAAGAAGATTTTTTTCCTTTTTCTTTTTTTTAATTAAATCAATGTCCACTTTTTCCTTTTCAATTTCTTTTTCTTCAAATAGTTTAAAGAATCAATTTTTCTTTAGTTTTTCTTTTTGAAATAAGATCAAGAAGATTTTTCCTTTTCTTTCTTTTTAATTAAATCAATGTCCACTTTTTGAGGATTTCAAAAGGAATTTTTGATAAAATCTCAATTCATTTTTCTTTTAAATGAAGCTTTTTTTATTCGTTTTCAAGGAAATTTTTGTGTGTTTGATGCTGAAAAGATCCTAAACTTTAAAACCTTAATTAAAGATGTGAAAGATAACTTCAATATTCGACAAAAGATTCAAGCATTCACCTATCTCTTTCAAGATAAAACTGTTCGTATTTCAAACAATTCACAACTTGTAATCTTCCTAAATTGTGTTAAAGAACAAGTTCTTCTAATAACTTCAGAGGAAATTCCTATTTTGAATGTTCAAATCTCTATTTCAAAAAGTGGAAAGAAAGTGCCAATGAATACTCAAAAAATGATCGATCAGGATCCATTTCTTTCATATAATTTAGATACACAAAAAGTTTTTTGTTCTTCTTGTGATAAGGAATTGAAAAATTTAAATTCATGGAAGCTAAAGAGACATTTAAATTGTGAACATCATCGTTTTAAGATTCCATTTTACCTAAAATCTCAAACAAAATCAAAAGAATGGGTTTTCACAAATCATGAAAAAAATATCCTTCGAATTTTAGATCATTTAGAAACATTTACAACGATTGATTTTTACAGCAGAAAAGATATACCTGTTTTCCGCACAAGTTTGACAAAAAAAAGACTTTTTAATCAAATACAGGATAAAGGAAATGATCTTAAATATGGGACTTTCTGCTCACTTCTTCAAAAGTATTTTTCAATTCATTCTGCAACAGCTTTTTTTTTCCAGTGTCCAAAATGTTCTAATCCAATCATGAAAAAAAGGCAGAATCACCAAAGAAAAGTTCTTGAAATGAGAAATTTATACAAATCGGAAATTCAACTTCTTGATCAAATTATTTTATTCTTGGACTTTGCAGTCAATTTTCAAGAGTATCGAGATAATTGGGAAACACAAGAATTCTATCATAAAAAATCATGGGTGATCTTCAATATTACTATTCAGTTTGAAAAACAGTTGTTCTATTTCGATTATATTTCAGAGGATCAAACTAAAGTAAGTTTAAAAATTGAATTCCTTTTTGATTCTATTAATTTTCTATTTCTCTTATAGGATTCCCAATTTGTTCTTCAAAGTTTTCAAGATTTTCGATATAAATTCAATGAATGGCAACATAAAAGAAATCTATTAAACATATCAAAACTAAGGATTTTTTCTGATAATGGAGGACACATTAAAAATAACTTTGTTCTGGGGATGATTTTTGATGCTTTTAGTTCGCAATTTTTAGATATTAAGGTAATTTTCTTTCTTAGAAACCACGCTAAACATATGTCTGATCGTCATTTTGGTAACATATCAAGGAATAAGGCAAATTTTGGGGATATTACAACTATTAATTTACTTTTTGATTATTTATCTCAACTTAGTAACACAACACCAATTATTTTGAATGTGAATAGAGCACTCAAATTTCTTTACAAGAATCCAATTGCAAAAATTAAAAAATCACACATTTTTATTTTCTTAAAAGGAAACTTGAAAACTGCAAGAATGCCAAACACCAATTTTCGAAAAAGAAGAATACCTATAATTGAACAAATTTTTCAAGAGAAAGAATTTGGAATTAAACAAAATTCAGCATTAATTCAGGAGAATTATTCTATTCCTTTCTTTAATACTCAAATGACAAATTCCAAAAATGAAAAGGTGATTCCAAATGAAACACAAAAATTTCATTCACAAAGAGAAAAGAAGATGAAGGAAATGAATCATATGAATGGAAATCTACGAAGTTCTTCCAGAAAACATCAACAAGTCAAGAGAAAAATTGAATTTGAAGAAAAAGAAGAAATCAAAAATTTGCGCATTTCAAAATTTCAAGATAATCTCCCAAAACAAAAGAATTTTACATCATCAATATCCATTTGCAAAACAGGAGTAAGAAAATTCTTCTTTTATTATTTTTTTCTTTTTGATTTTCTCATTTTAATTTTTGATTAGAATTTAAGAAAGATTCCAAATTCACACAATTCATGCTATATCGCTTCCATCATTCAAGTGCTTTTAAGAACTTCTGTAATTGAACTATTAGGTTTAGGTGATATTTCTGAAACTTTGAGCGATATTTTACAATCTTCAGAAGAATCGATTAATATAACTCCACTAAGAAAGGTAATAGGAGAACATGTGACTCAATTTTCCAACACTAATGAACAAGATATACATGAATTTTTTGTTTCCTTGATGGATTTAATATCAAATGAGAATATTTCAGATTTCAATGTTCCATATGATCTTCTTTATCAAGAATTTGATATTCACAATCGAGCTATAATAAATGATTTTCGCATTCGTATTGTGCAAAAGGTGACATGTAAGAAATGTAAAAGATTTACTTACTCCTTTCCTCAAGAAACAAGTCTTGTGATTAGCTTTCCAATTTTGAACGGAGAAATTAGCATTTCTTCAATGCTCGATAATTATTTCGCTGAAAAGGATTTAGATTTCTCTCAACATTATCACTGTGAAAATTGTGACCAAAAAGTAGAAAGCTCCATTAAATTGTCTCTTTTGACTATTCCTAAATATTTGGTTATTTTTTTCAAGAGAACTTATTATGATTCCTTGACTCAATCTACAACAAGAATTGGAACCAAAATTCAATGTGAAGAAAAGATCAATGTCAAATCTTTCATGTTTCAGAGTTGTCCTAATCAAGAAACTGAAATGAAATTGCTTGGATCAATACGCCATATTGGAAATGCCAATGAAGGTCATTATTGGACTGAAATCTTAGAAACCGAAACTAGTTCAAATTTTTTTGGAATAAGTGATGCTCATATATTTCCCGTGAATCCTTTTAGAACAGAAGATACTTTTACAATGATGATTTTTACAAGAGAAGATTAAGAAAAAATAATCACTCTTTCTATTCCTTTTTTCTTTGACAAGAATCTAATTCATTTTTCTTTTTTTTTGATTGATTTTTGATTGATTTTTTTTGATTGATTTTTTTTGATTCAATTTTTCTAATTCTCAAAGAAATAAACCTTTATCGTGCCTCAGGAAGCACCAAAATTTGAGGCTTTTATCGAGATTTCTTGTTCAATTTTAATTAAAAAAGGGAAAAAAAATAAACAAAAAAAAATTTTTCACATCAGCCTCAAATCACTCATATTTATTTTAATATTTAATTTAATATTTATTTTAATATTTATTTTAATATTTAATTTAATATTTATTTTTTAATACCAATTGATCACCAATTAAAAGAACAGTTTTTAAAGAGAATTTTCTTGAACATTGATGAAATAAAGATTCTAAACTTGGACCTAAAAGATCCATAACAAGAATATTATGATCCCCTTCAGAACCAAACCATTTGATTTTAGGAATACCAACTCCGCCAGAAAGTATTCGATAAATTCTGTTTTCATGAAATAATTGAGGATATTTTGTTTTATTGTTTTCCTGAGTTGTTTTATTTTTTAATAAAATAATTTAAATTTTAATTTAATTTTTAATTAAATTTAATTTTTTACAATTTTTATTGCAACTTTTTCATTTGTATTTTTATCTTTTCCTTGATAAATTAAACCAAAAGCTCCTGCTCCAATTTTTTTTTCTAAAATATATTTCATTTGTAATAAAAAAAATAACAGTAAAAATAAAAAGAAAATAAAAAGAAAAAAAATAAAAACTAAGAATTTTAAAAAAAAAAAAAAAATTATAAAAGAAAAGAAAGAAAAAAAATGATCAATTAAAAAATAAAAAAATAAATCACTTTTTAATTTAAAAAAAAAACTGTATCCAGTTGTCCAAAATCCAAAAATTAAAAAAACGTTAATCTAAAATTTAAAGAAGATTTAAAATCAAATTTTCTTTTAAAAAAAAAAAAAGATCAAAATGAAATCAAAATGAAAAATTTCTTTTATTTATTATTTCTTTTAATTTCCAAATTATTTTTAAATTATTTCCTAATTAATTAATTAATTAAATTATTTCCTAATTGATTAACTAATGATTAAGTGGAAAAAAAAAAAGGAGAAAAAAAAAGGAGAAAATAAAAATAAAAATAAAATAAATAAAAAATAAGAAAAAAAAACAGAATTTTGTCTTTTTAACCCCCTTTTATTTTTTTTAAATTGTAAATTTTAGATTGATCTAATTCAATTTTTGAATAATTTTTTTTGCTTTTTGAAATTTAAATTTTTTTTTAATTTTATTTTCATTTTTTTCATTTTTTTCATTTTTTAATTTTCTTTTTAAATGTCTAACAAAAATAATAAAAATCAAAAAAATAAAAAAGTAAATAAAACAACCACAAAATAATAACAATATTTTAAATAATAAATCAATCAATTTTCTTATTTTCAAAATTTCTATTTAATTAGCAAACATCTCTTCGTAAAATTATAATTTTTCCAGTTAATTATCAACTTTTATCTCAACAAGTTCCAAAACCTTATATAATTATTTGGGGAAATATTTTTACAAGTTGTGTTGGTGTAAACGAAGAAAATATTATTCAGCACAAGTTTGTTTTTCAATTTTAAAATTAAAATTCATTTATAAAATTAAAATTCATTTATAAAATTTATATTAAAATTAAAATTAAAATTTAAATTAAAATTAAAATTAAAATTCATTTATAAAATCAAAATCAAAATCAATATTAAAATTAAAATTAAAATTAAAATCAAAATTAATATTAAAATCAAATTCAAAAATCAAAATCAAAATCAAAATCAAAATCAAAATCAAAATCAAATTCAAAATTAAAATCAAAATTCATTTATAAAATTAAAATTAAAATTAAAATCAAAATCAATATTAAAATTAAAATTAAAATCAAAATCAAAATCAAAATCAAAATCAAAATTAAAATTAAAATTAAAATTAAAATTAAAATTAAAATTAAAATTAAAATTAAAATTAAAATTAAAATTAAAATCAAAATTCAAATTTAAATTAAAATTCATTTATAAAATTAAAATTAAAATTAAAATCAAAATTAATTAAATTTAAATTTTAAATTAAAAATTAAAATTAAAATTCATTTAAAAAATCAAAATTAAAATTAAAATTAAAATTAAAATTAAAATTAAAATCAAAATTAAAATTAAATTTAAAATCAAAATTAAAATCAAAATTAAATTTAAAATTAAAAACAGAAATTCTTTAGAAAATTTAATGCTTCTAAATCAAATACAAAAATTTCCAACAGAAAAAATCAAAATTAAATTTCGATGGAAAATCAAGAAAGTCTCAAGAACACAAATTCAAATTAATATATCTATTATTAATCTTATTTGTGCAATTGATATAATGATGAATGAATTTAAAATGAAGAATTCATTACTTGAATCACTTCCTAAAATACTTTCCAAAATAAAAAGCAAAGAATTATCCGCTATTGTTCGATTTTTTGAAACAAAAAAAAATAGTTGCCGACTAGAAATATTTAATTCATTTATTGATTTGATTCAAATAATTTCTGCAAATTTTCTTGAAAAATCAGATTTGGAATCTTTTAAAAATCTTTGTAGTTCAGTTATTCCAAGTTTATCAAAAGCAAAAAAATCACAAACATTTGCAAATGTATTTTATTAGCAAATCTTCAATTAAAATTAAAATCCATTTATTAAATTAAAATTCATTTATAAAATTAAAATTTAAATTTAAATTCATTTATAAAATTAAAATTCATTTATAAAATTAAAATTCATTTATTAAATTAAAATTAAAATTCATTTATAAAATTAAAATTCATTTATAAAATTAAAATTCATTTATAAAATTAAAATTCATTTATAAAATTAAAATTAAAATTAAAATTAAAATTAAAATTAAAATTAAAATTAAAATTCATTTATAAAATTCATTTATAAAATTCATTTATAAAATTCATTTATAAAATTAAAATTAAAATTAAAATTAAAATTAAAATTAAAATTCATTTATAAAATTAAAATTAAAATTTAAATTTAAATCTTTTATAGACATTTTCAAAAAGTTATTCTGATGATAATTTTTTTAAAGAATTTGAACCAAGTGAACAAAATCCATTTTATCCAGTTTTTTTCCTTCAATGGCAAATACCATTTAAAAAATTTTCAATTAACGAATCTAAAACAACCGCAGGAATGGTAATGGAAAGATATAGAGAGCAACAGGACATTTCAGATCTACAAATATTTGTAGGAAAAGACAACAAAAAACTATTACGAATTTTTCAAATGGAATCATTATTTAATAAATATTCTGAAGGAGGAAAAAGAAATGTTATTGTTATATTTCGATCACAAGAAATTGAACCAAATAAATTAATATCAGAAGTAACAACGGGATATCCTCCTTTGGTTATTAAAAAGAAGCTATTGCAGATTCCTATTTATTTTCCTTCAAATATCACAGATCAAGTTGAACAATCTTTGAAAATTGTTTCAACTGATATTTTAATTTCAAAAATTTTGAAGAAGATTATTAGTTCAACTAAATTAAGTCTTGATGAATATGGATTGTTTATTTGTGCTGAAATGAATCAAAATCAAAATCACAATCAAAATCACAATCAAAATCAAAATAATTTTGTTAAAGAATTTTCTTCAACATTTGTATTTAGTAAACTTAATTCTGAAGATATTGGATCAGAAAATTCTGGTGTTTTTGCTGAACAAAAAAATATTCGACTTAAATTGAGTGTGAATGAATTTTTAATAAATAGTTATAAGTTTGGGATTTGGTTGGATCCAAATAGTAAAGACAAAATAAGTGTGAAGTTGAATGAATTGATGGTATTTTAATATTTTAATATTTTAATATTTTATTATTTTAATATTTTATATTTAATATTTTAAATATTTTATTATTTTATTTAATATTTTTAATATTTTATTTAATATTTTAATATTTTATTTTTTAATATTTTAATATTTTATTTTTTAATATTTTAATATTTAATATTTTTAATATTTTTAATATTTTTAATATTTTAATATTTTTAATAAAAAAGACAAATAATAATTTAGTTCTCCAATTCAAACCAAAACCTATCAAAATAAGTTGCTTTATCAAAATATCTCTCACATCAACAAGAATGGAAGCAATAATAGAAAAAATTGTTCTAATTGAAAAATCAATCACAACAGAAACATTTCTTAACGAACTTAAAAAACAAATCATGATCCCAAAAACAAAAGATCAAAAAATAATCGCGCTTTTGAAAAAAGAGATTGTGAAAAAGAAAAATAAGAAGAAGATCATGAAGGAAAAACTAGTCAAACTGGAAGAAAATTTGAAAATGGGCGAACAAGGAGTAGAAAATGATAGTTTTTTGAAGATCATTTGCTTCGAAATGGCAACAGAAGGAGAAGACGATTCGGATGAGGATGATCTCTTGGGAATGCTGCGAAATGATTCTGTGAATTTTTGGGATGAGTACAAGTGCCAAACAACGAACATTCGGGTTCATAAAGAAAACGCGATCCAAAACGAGAAAAAAAGCTTCATCACATTTTTAAACAGTCGAGATTTATCGAAAAAAGTATCCAAGAAAGAAAAAGGATTGAAGGAGTTCTTCTTGATTCAAGCGACCAGCCTGAACAAGGCAGTTGAGCTTTTAACAGCGGAAAAACAGCTTTATTTTTTCCGCAAAATGGTTATAAGATTAATTCATTTTTTTATTGATTCTGGGGATTTTGTGAAAAAATTAGTCGAGGTGTATCGCGGTGGAGAATCCCGCTCAGATATTGACGCAAAGGAAATGGAGAGGATCAAGTCGAGGAGTCTGAAGCTATTGGTAGTTTTTCTTCACGCGCGCTACAAATTCGGATTGATAATAAAACCGACAACTCGAAGAGTGATCAACAATTTTTGCTGGAATGATTTGCTATTGAGTACGGATTCAGGGGTTGTTAAAAACGGATGCGAGATTGAGAACTTGATCGACCGCATCAGCTCAAATGAAAATCTTGTGCCGTCTTTGACAAGAACTATATCCCAGATCATAAAGGGAGTGGAAGACAGAAAAAAAACAACCAGTGATGTGACAAGTGCTTTTTTTTCGGAAACTGAAACAGAAAAGAAACCCACCCAAAAGTCCGAATCCTCCCATCTCCCGCATTCTTCAACTCCACACATCACAACCGCAAATGAAACAACCGACACAAAGACTTCTGAGTTGTCGGATTCCCAAAAAAAGGAGATCGACAAGAAAAATTTGGATCCGATCCCGCAAGACGATGATTTTGTCCCAGATTTTTCGGATGAGTTCGAGGAGATTGACTTGGAAAATATCGACAATATTCCACAGCTGAACTCGCCGACCAAGAACAACGGGGCGCAGATTGTGATCGACGATGACTTTGTTGGGGATTTCAATGAGACCAACGGATTTGGGATGGATCTGCTGTCAGAACATGGAGCTGACAAGACACTTTCCTTCCTTCTGGGGACTGCTGAGGCCAATCTGCAGATGGATAGTCCTGACGAGATGATGTCGCTGGAGACGCAGAATGACATGCCTCCGGATTTAGACCTCGGCAAGCTGTTGGAATTTGGAGAGGACTCGAAATTCATACAAGTGTTTATGAACAAGCAAATCAACGACGACTTTATTGATCAACTGATCGAGAAGAACCAGATCGATTCTGTCAACAGCGACGATATCATCAACTTCCTCCTGCAAGATATCGATGAGGATTCGGATGAACAAAGCAAGCACACAAAGAAAGACGAGGATGAAAAAACATCACCTTCAGAAAATACCGATGAAGTGGGACTCAAGCCGCAGGTAAATATCACCATTGACAAGTCCGATATACCCCCCATAGCAAATATTCGCATCAGCCAGTTCGCAAAGCATCTGACCCTTGTTTCCTCGTCAATGTTCAACGGCGTCACCATCAAAGAGTGGCTGTCACGGAACAAGAAGTTCCAGAAAATACACTCGGACAAATTAATTTCTAAGATCATCCGTAACTTCAATCAGATCACGGACTGGGTCACTCTCTCTATTCTCAGCGAGCGCGACATGACCCGCCGTATCGAGACTATCACCCGGTTCATCCAACTCGCAAACTACTTGCAATCACTCGGCAACTTCAACGATCTTATGGCCGTCATGGCAGGCTTACAATCAAATCACGTTTTCCGTTTGCGAAAGACGTGGGGAAATGTTCCCCGCAAATCTTTGGAGATGTTCAAATTTTTGGATAACTTGACTACTATCAATCAATTTCGTGGATTGAGAAATGCCTTTCTTGAATCAAAATCTGCTATTGTTCCTTATATTGGCGTTTTTTTGTTCGATTTTGCTTATCTAAATGAACTTCAGGACCAAGTTTTTGGTTTGATTAACTGGGCTAAACTTCGTCGTCTGTTTATTATCCTGTACCAAATACAGCAGACTCAGAAATTTGCCTATAATTTTGTTCCCAACGGAAAGATGGAAAATATTTTACGTGCAGTTTTTGCGTTGAATATTTCTCCTGATTATTTGTCCCAATTGTCACTCAAAATTGAACCTGTTTTTTAATTTCTTTTTTTTTTTTTTTTTAAATTTACATTTAAACAAACAAAAACAATAAAAATTTAAATCAATTTAAATAACAGAATAAAATAAAAATATTTAAATCAATTTAAATAACAAAATAAAATAAAAAGTGGAATAAAAAGTGGAATATAAATATAAATATAAAAATATAAATATAAATATAAATATAAATATAAATATAAATATAAATATAAATATAAATATAAATATAAATATAAATATAAATATAAATATAAATATAAATATAAATATTTAAATCAATTTAAATAACAAAGATAAAATAAAAAGTGGAATAAAAAGTGGAATTTAAATATAAATATAAATATAAATATAAATATAAATATAAATATAAATATAAATAAACAATTTAAATCAATAAACAAAATAAAATAAAAAGTGGAATAAAGTGGAATATAAATATAAATATAAATATAAATATAAATATAAATATAAATATAAAATATAAATATAAATATAAATATAAATATAAATATAAATATAAATATAAATATAAATATAAATATAAATATCAATATAAATAAAAATATTTAAACAATTTAAATCAATTTAAATAACAGAATAAAATAAAAAGTGGAATAAAAAGTGGAATATAAATATAAATCTAAATCTAAATATAAATATAATTATAATTATAATTATAAATATAAATATAAATATAAAAATAGAATAAAAATTGAGAGAAATTTTGACAAAAAATGAATTTTGATCGAAAAAAATTTTTTCATTTTTTTTTTTTTCATTTTTTTTTTATTTTTTTATTTTATTCATGGATTCAACTCCTTTTCAAGAACCAAAACTTGTTTTAGTAGGAGCATCAGCAGCAGGAAAAAGTTCATTAGTTTTAAGATATTGCAAAGGGGAGTTTGTAGACAATCAAGAACCAACAATAGGAGGTAAAAATATAATAATTAAAAAAAATAATTAAAAAAAATAATTAAAAAAAATAATTAAAAAATTTAATTAAAAAAATTTAATTAAAAAATTTAATGTTTTTAGCTGCATTTGTTACTCAATCAATTCCTATTGATGATAAAGTTGTAAATTTTCTGTTTTTTCTTTTTCTTTTTCTTTTTCTTTTTCTTTTTCTTTTTCTTTTTCTTTTTTTAAAAATTTTTTTTTCATATTTTTTCCTCTTAGATTAAAATTCAAATCTGGGATACTGCAGGTCAAGAAAGATATCATAGTCTTGCTCCCATGTATTATAGAGGAGCAAGTGCTGCAATATCAGTATTTGATGTTACTGATAAAGTAAGAAATTTTTTTATCTAATTTTTTCAAACTTGAACATATTTGATTGAAAAAAAATTAATTTTCAAAACAATAAATTGATAAAATCACAACAATATCTCTTTATAAACATTTGTGTATATTTATTTAAATGTGGATTTGTTTAATAGAACTCATTTGAAACAGCAAAAAGATGGATTCAAGAATTAATTAAAGAAATTTCTGCAAATATTTTAATTGTTTTAGCTGGTAATAAAATCGATTTAGAGAACAGAAGAGTCGTCTCTATTGAAGAGGCTGAAAATTATGCAAAAGAGAAGGGTATGGTTTATATGGAGACTTCTGCTAAAAATGGATCTGGTGTTGTAGAATTATTTACACTTATTGGTAATTTTTTTAATTAAATATTAAATATTAAATATTAAATATTAAATATAAAATAATAAATATAAAATATAAAATATTAAATATTAAATATAAATAATAAATATTAAATAATAAATATTAAATATTAAATATTAAATAATAAATATTAAATATTAAATATTAAATAATAAATATTAAATATATAAATTTTAATAAAAATATAAAATATAAATAATAAATAAAAAATAATAAATATCAAATATAAATATTAAATATCAAATATTAAATATTAAATATTTAATATTTATTATTAAATATTAAATATTAAATAATAAATATTAAATAATAAATATTAAATATTAAATAATAAATAATAAATATTAAATATTAAATATAAAATATAAAATATTAAATATAAAATATAAATATTAAATTAATTTGAAATTGTTTTTCATTTCAATTTAGCTAAAAAATTAGCAGAAAATTCTTCCATTACAACTGAACCATTAACTCAAAAAACTTCAATTAAATTAGATGGAAATACACAACCTATAAAAAAGAAAAGAAGATGTTAAAAAAAAACAATTTTATTTTTCTTTTAAAATTAAATTTAAATATTAAATTTTTAATTTTCAAAAGAAAGATTTATAATTATCAATTCTTTTATTTTTGTTCTTTTTGTTCTTTTAAAATTTGGGTTTAAAATATAAAAATATTTTTTTCTTCTAAAAATAATAATAATAAAAATTGAATTTTTAAATTAAATTTTTAAAATAAAAATATTAAAAAGTAAAATTTATTTAAAATATTTTAAATATTAAAAATAAAAAATTTAAATAAAAATAATTAAATTTAAAATATTAAATATTAAAAATAAAAAAATTAAAAATTAAAAAAAAGAAAAAATAAATATTAAAAAAATTAATTTTTGAAATTGTTTTTTTCATTTTTCATTTTTAAAAATTAGCAAATAAAAATCTTCCAAAAACTGAACCATTAACTCAAAAACTTCAATTAAAATTAGATGGAAATACAGTTTAACAAAAGAAAAGAAGATGTTAAAAGAAACAATTTTATTTTTTCTTTTGAAGATGGAAAACCACCAAAATTTTTAATTTTCAAAAGAAAGATTTATAATTATCAATTCTTTTTGTTTTTGTTCTTTTGTTCTTTCTTAACAAGATTTGGGTTTGAATCTAAAATGTTTTCTTTTCTTCTTTCAAAAATGGTGAATTTTTAAATTAATTTTAAAATAAAAAGTGAAATTTAAAGATGTTTTATTTAAAATTCTTTTAAATTTAAAAAAATTAAAAATTCATTTAAAAATAAATTAAAATTAAAATTCATTTAAATTGAAAATTTAAATTAAAATTAAAAAATTCATTTTGAAATTTAAAAAAGGAAAAAGCAAAAATATTTTTAAATTTTTTAATTTTTTCATTTTTCATTTTTACAAAAAATTAAAAATTAAAATGTTTCGAAAAAAATTCATTTATAAAATTGAAATTAAATTAAAATTAAATTTAAATTTAAAATCAAAATCAAAAGATGGAAAAAGTTTAAATTAAAAGCAATAGAAAAATTAAAATTAAAAAAAATTAAAAAGAAAATACTATATGGAAGATTAAAATTAAAAATCCTGAATTAATGACTCAATTAACAAATGAAATTATTGGTCAAGAAATTTTAGGCAATTTGATCAGTAATTTAAAATATTTCGAATTTGAATCTTAAAATTCATTTTGAAATTGAAATTAAAAATTTTCAAATAAAATTCTTCATTAAAATCAAAATTAAAAATATCCTAATTAAAATTAAAATTCTTTTTAAACCTGAAATTATTGATGTTTTATTTCGTGGGTTTGTTTATTTTTATTAAAATTAAAATTCATTTTGAAATTAAAATTAAAATTCATTTATAAAATCAAAATTAAATTTAAAATTAAAATTAAAATTAAAATTAAAATTAAAATTAAAATTAAAATTAAAATTCATTTATAAAATTAAAATTAAATTTAAAATCAAAATTAAAATTAAAATTAAAATTAAATTTAAATAGATATGAAAATCCTGATATAGCCCTTAATACTGGAATGATGATTCGTGAATGTATTCAAAATGAAAAACTTACTGAAGTCATTTTAAAATCTAAAAATTTTGAGAAATTTTTTGATTATGTTCAACTTAGTGATTTTGATTCTGCATCCGATGCTTTTACAACTTTACAAGTATAAATCAATTCATTTCAATTAAAATTAAAATTAAAATTAAAAATTAAAATTAAAATTAAAATTAAAATTAAAATTAAAATTAAAATTAAAATTAAAATTCATTTTGAAATTAAAATTAAAATTAAAATTAAAATTAAAATTCATTTTGAAATTAAATTTTGAAATTAAAATTAAATTTTGAAATTAAATTTTGAAATTAAAATCCTTTTTTATTCTATTTAATTTATAAAGAGTTTACTTACAAAACATCCTGATGTTTTATCAACTTTTTTAACAGAAAATTACAGTCGAGTTATTGATAAAATGAACTTACTTTTAAAATCTGAAAATTATGTAACAGCAAGACAAACATTAAAATTACTTTCAGAAATTCTTTTAAATCGTTCAAATTTCAAGAACATGACTCGATATATTTCTGATGTTGAGAATCTCAAATTAATTATGAATTTACTTCGTGATCCTAGAAAAGCTATTCAATTTGAAGCTTTTCAAATTTTCAAATTATTTGTTGCAAATCCAAAAAAAGAAGATCCAATAGTTAAGATTCTTGCAAAAAACAAGGAAAAATTACTTTCTTTTCTTAAACAATTTCATAACGATCGTGATGATGATCAATTTAAAGAAGATAAATCTATTCTTCTTAAAGAAGTTGCTAAACTTCCTGATCTTCAATAATGATTTTGATTTTTTTTTTTTTAATTTTGATTTTTCTTTTCCTTTTTTTTTTTTAAATTTTGATGTTTTTTTTTTCTTTTTTTTTTTTGATTTTATTCTTTTTTTTGGATTTGGAAAACTCAATATCAAAAGAAAGAACCAAACAAACTAAATCAATCCAATTTGAAAAAAAAAAAAAAAAAAAAGAAGAAATTAAAAGTGAAAAAAGAAAATTAAAAGAGAAAAAAAAAATTCAAAAAAATGAAAGGATTTCTTGATTTCTTGATTTCTTGTTTTTGAATTTAAAATTTAAATTTTGATTTGATTTCTTGTTTTGGATTTAAATTCTGAATTAATTTTTTCCAAGTTCAATAGATCTTTCAGTTGCTTTAACAACAGCTCCAGAAACAGTTTCATAGAAATGATTCTTATCCAAAAAGTTTAATCCAGCTTCAGTTGTTCCATGAGGACTAGTAACCATTTCACGAAGTTTAGGAATTGAAATGTTTTCAGCACGTCTTTTTGCAGCAAGTTTTCCTGCTCCAATGACGGTTTGAATAGCAAGTTCAAGAGCATCATTTTCATTTAATCCACCTTGAACACCTCCTTCAACCATGGCTTCAATGAGTCTGAAAATATATGCTGGTCCTGAACCTGAAAGTCCTGTCACAATATCAATTTTTGATTCATCTTCAAATACTTCAACAACTGCAACTGATTTGAAGATTGAAACAACCAAATCAACCTCTTCTTTTGAGCATCCTTTTGAAACAATTCCAGCTGCTCCTTCTCCAATTGCTAATGGTGTGTTTGGCATCACTCGAACAATTTTTGATTTTTCTCCTAAATGTTCCTTAACCCATCCAATTTGTTTTCCTGCCATAATTGTAACTACGATCTAATAAATTTATAAAATATTTAAAATATTTAAAATATTTAAAATAAATTTAAAATAAATTTAAAATATTTAAAATGAATATAAAATATTTAAAATGAATATTTAAAATATTTAAAATAAATATAAAATGAATATAAAATGAATTTAAAATAAATTTATAATGAATTTAAAATAAATATAAAATAAATATAAAATAAATATAAAATGAATTTAAAATGAATTTAAAATAAATATAAAATGAATATTTAAAATGAATTTAAAATGTATTTATAAAATATTTAAAATATAAAATAAATATAAAATGAATATAAAATATTTTTGTTGTTTTCATGTTTTTGGAAAGTATTTAAAATATAAAATAAATATTTGAAATTATTTTTCTTGTTTTCATGTTTTCTTATATTTTCCTATATTTTCCTATTTTTATTTACTTTTTCTTCAGCTAAATTTTTGTTTTTCAAATGTTTAAGCATTTCTTCTGCAACTTGTGGTTTTGTTGCAAGAATAATGATATCTGCAAATTCAACAACTTCTTCATTGTTTTCAGTTGCATGAAAACCATATTTTTTAAAAACTTCTCTTCTTTCAGGAATTGGGTCAGATCCCATAACTTGATCTGGTTTAACAAGTTCTTTTTCAAGTATTCCACGAGCAATTGCTTCTGCCATCATTCCACTATAATTTAATATTTAATTCAATAATTTAATAATTAATAATTTAATAATTTAATAATAAATAATTTAATAATTTATTTAATAATTAATTTAATAATTTAATAATTTAATAATTAATTTAATAATTAATTTAATAATTAATTTAATAATTAATTTAATAATTAATTTAATAATTAATTTAATAATTAATTTAATAATTAATTTAATAATTAATTTAATAATTAATTTAATAATTAATTTAATAATTAATTTAATAATTAATTTAATAATTAATTTAATAAATAATTTAATAATTAATTTAATAATTAATTTAATAAATAATTTAATAATTAATTTAATAATTAATTTAATAATTAATTTAATAAATAATTTAATAAATAATTTATTTAATTTAATTTTAATAATTTAATAATTAATTTAATAATTAATAATTAATTAATTTTAATAATTAAATTTTAATAAATAATTTAATAATTTAATAATTTAATAAATAATTTAATAATTTTAATAAATAATTTAATAAATAATTTTTTAATTTTTTAATAATAAATAATTTAATAATTTTAATAATTAATTTAATAATTTAATTAATTTTAATAATTAATTTAATAAATAATTTAAATAATTAATTTAATAATTAATTTAATAATTAATTTAATAAATAATTTAATAATTAATTTAATAAATAATTTAATAATTAATTTAATAAAATAATTTATTAATAATTAATTTAATAATTAATTTAATAATTAATTTAATAAATAATTTAATAATTAATTTAATAATTAATTTAATAATTAATTTAATAATTAATTTAATAAATAATTTAATAAATAATTTAATAAATAATTAATAATTTAATAATAATTTAATAAAATAATTTAATAAATAATTTAATAAATAATTTAATAAATTTAATAATTAATTTAATAAATAATTTAATAAATAATTTTTTAATTAATTTAATAATTAATTTAATAAATAATTTAATAAATAATTTAATAATTAATTTAATAAATAATTTAATAAATAATTTAATAAATAATTTTAATAAATAATTTAATAAATAATTTAATAAATAATTTAAATAATAATTAATTTAATAAATAATTTATTAATAATTAATTTAATAATTAATTTAATAATTAATTTAATAAATAATTTAATAATTAATTTAATAATTAATTTAATAATTTAATAAATAATTTAATAATTAATTTAATAAATAATTTAATAAATAATATAATAATTAAATTTAATAAATAATTTAATAAATAATTTAATAAATAATTTAATAAATAATTTTATAAATAATTTAATAATTAATTTAATTAATTTAATAAATTAATTTAATAAATAATTTATTTAATAATTAATTTAATAATTAATTTAATAAATAATTTAATAAATAATTTAATAATTAATTTATAATAAATAATTTAATAATTTAATAAATAATTTAATAAATAATTTAATAATAATTTAATAAATAATTTAATAAATAATTTAATAAAATAATTTTAATTTAAATAATAAAAAATTAAAATTTAATAAAATAATTTAATAATAAATAATTTAATAATTTAATAAATAATTTAATAATAAATAATTTAATAAATAATTTAATAATTAATTTAATAATTAATTTTAATAATTAATTTAATAATTAATTTAATAAATAATTTAATAATTAATTTAATAATTAATTTAATAATTAATTTAATAATTAATTTAATAAAATAATTAAATAATTTAATAATTAATTTAATAATAAATTTAATAAATAATTTAATAATAAATTTAATAAATAATTTAATAAATAATTTAATAAATAATTTAATAATTAATTTAATAATTAATTTAATAATTAATTTAATAAATAATTTAATAATTAATTTAATAATTAATTTAATAATTAATTTAATAATAAATTTAATAATTAATTTAATAATTAATTTAATAAATAATTTAATTAATAATTTAATAATTAATTTAATAAATAATTTAATAATTTAATAATTAATTTAATAATTAATTTAATAATTTAATAATAAATAATTTAATAATAATTTTATAAATTATTAATTAAAATCACCTTCCAATAAATCCAATCTTTTGTTTAATCGTTTGTTTCTTTTGAAAATATCCATAATGCTGACTCACTTTGTAACCTCCATAAATTGCTGCTCCAACAATAGCTGCAGCTGTAACACCAAAACCAATTTTCTTATATAAAGACATTCTAAATAATAAGCTAACGGAATAAAGAAGAAAAAAATGAAAAAAAAAATAAATTAAAAAAAATAAACAAAAAAAATTTTTTTAATTAAATTAACAACAAATCATAAAAATGATTCATCAAATTAAATAAAAAAAAAAATTTAATTAAAACTTTTCTTTTTGTTTTTCTTTTCTTTTCTTTTGTTTTTTATTTAATCTTCTTTAAATCAAATTCTATAAATCCTCTTTTTGGAATTTTTGGTAATTGTTTAATTGCAATTCTATTGAAAAAAAGACCTTCAGTTTGATAAATTCCATAAAGTTCAAATAAAATAAATTTTAAAATTAAAATTGAGTTTTGAGAACTTAAATTCTAATTAAAAAAAAATTTTTAAAAATTTTTAAATTAAAAATTGATTGATTTTTTTTTGATTGATTTTTTTTTTACAAGTTTATATTTTCCTTCAAGATCTTGTAAATTAAATGGTTCAGGCAAAAAATGTTCTAAATTTTTATTCTTTATTTTCATTTCATTTACTACTTTCATTGTTTCTTCAAATTCTTGATGAGAAAATCCTTCATTTTTCAAATAAAATTCATTTCCCATTTTGAAAAAAATTTCTAAATGAGGATAACAAATCACAAAACATTGGATTTGATAACATAAACTTGTAAACATTGAAATGAAATGAAGAACATGATGAATTTTTAGCAATACTTTCTTTTCCTGAAGAAAAATTTCCAATTTTTGCAACTAGAAAAAAAATAAATCAAATCAAAATCAATTTTTTTTTTTTAGAATTCTTTTATACTTTATCTTCTTCATAAATTGAATCAACAAGATATAAATCAACAAATTCTAAAGAATCCAATAAACTTAATTTTTGATCAATTTTTTCAGATCCTAAAAACCATATATGAGATGAAATTTTCTTGAAATCCTCTTCAAAAATCATCACATCTTGATAATTAAAATAATTCAATCCAATTTCATAATCCAAAATCAATGAATAAGACTCAAATTTTTCAAAATGAGGAAAATTGATTTTGTCCTCATTTTCCATTTCATTTGCAAACTTCCATTTAAAAGAAATCAATTGATCTTGATAAATTCCTTGTCTTTCATTTTGTGGTTTGTGGGAAATCTTTTTTTGAATTTGTTTTCTATAATAATTCAACTGCAAAATTTCTACTGAATTTTTCCAAAACTCAACTTGATCTTTTTGCGTTTCCAAATTGATTTTTTCCCAATTTTCTTGTTTTTTTTCTTCATAATTTTTTTGCTTTCCGTTTAAATTTGTCTGAAATATTTCTTTTAAAACTCCATCACAAACTAAAAATTCGCTTTTTTTTAATTCTTGCTTTTCTTCTTCAATTTGTAAATTTGGTTGTATTTTTATTTTGGGAATATTTTCATTAATTTCATCTTTTTTGGAAATTTTTTCATCAATAAATGTTTCAAATATTTCAATTTTTTGATCAGAAGTTTTTTGTTTTTCAATATAATCTTGAATAATAACTGCCTGATTTTTATCATTTTCATTTTCATTTTCATTTTCAGATAAATTTTCATTTTGTTGATCTTGATTAAATTTAAGTAATTTTCGATCCATTTCTTTTGGAAGTGAAAATTGTTTTGAAAATTCAAGTTGAATCTAAATTTATATTTAAATTTAAATAATTTGTTTTAATTTAATTTTAATTTTAATTTAATTTAATTTAATTTGGAAAATTGTTTTTCGAAATTTTTTTAATAAACTTTTTTATGAAATTTTTGGAAATCAATCCTTTCATCAAAAAATATAGAATCTTGAGTTAAATTTTTTTGGTCAATTCTCTTTTGTTTTTCTTTCTAAAAGAAATGAAAAATTCAATTAGAAAAAAAAAAGTAACTTGAAAATTCAAAAAAGAACTTTTGATACATTTTTTTCTAATTCTTTTGAATGAACTCGAATTTGGTTCATCCATTCATTTTTAGATTCTTCCGAAGAAGCAGAAAAGATGAAAGTTTTATGTTCTTTCTCACTTGGTTTTCTTGTAAAAACTGAAGTGATAATAAAACAATTAGGTTTTTTTTTTGGATCAATAAAATCTTTAATTTCGCAATTTTTTAAATAAACAACTCCATTTGGCCTTTCTTGAGTTGTTTTGCTTTTGAAATAAAAAAGAAAATGCTGATGCAATATACAAAAACGAGGATTCCATCGCTTTAAAATTCCAAATCCTTGTTTCATTAAAATTCCTTCTTTTGACGGTTTTATATTTTTTTTTAAAAGTTTAAGAGTAACATTATGTAATTTTACCCAACGAACAAATTCTTTTTGATTTGTTTTTTGTTCCATTTTTTTTTTTTTTAAAATAAAAAATAAAAGAGAAAAATGAAAAAAAAAATATTTTTCCATTTTTTTATTTTTGCTTGATTTTAATTTTCCTTTTTTTTCATTTTTTTTTTTTATTAATTTTAAAATGGATCCAGGTGTTTGTCCAATGTGTTTTGAGAATTATTCAAAAGAAAGAAAACCGATGATTGTTTGTTCAAAAGGACATTCAATTTGTGAAACATGTTTAAAAACGGTAGATGAGTGTATTTTTTGCCAAAGTTCTTTTGATAATTTCCAACCGATTGTGAATGTTTCTTTATTGAGAATTGTTGAGAAATACAAAAGGGAATTCAAACAGGAAGAAGCAGTATTTATTCCTTTTTCAGATATGGAAATCGAACCCAATCCATTTGCTAGTGGAGGAACTGCTCAAGTTTATAAAGCCAAATGGGGAGTGAAAGATGTTGCAATCAAAAGGGTTTTAATGGGTCGTCATGACAAAGAAGCTGCTCAGTTTGAAAATGAGCTTAAATTGGCTATGCAACTTGATCATCCAAATATTATCAAGATGTACGGTAAAACAGAAATGGATAAAATGATTGGAATTGTTATGGAATATGCCGAACAAGGTGATTTGAAGAAGAAAATCCCAGATTTATCACTCGATCAACAAATTGACTATTCTTTGCAAATCATTGAAGGAATTCAAGTTTTACATTCAAATGCAATTATTCATCGTGATTTGAAACCAGAAAATATTCTCGTTTCTAATAATAAACCAAAAATCACTGATTTTGGTATTTCAAGAGTCAGACAACATACATTGAGAGTTACTTCAGTTACAATTTCTTTTGGATTTTCTGCTCCTGAACTTTTCACTGAAAAAAATGTTTATGATACTTCATGTGATATCTTCAGTTTAGCAATGATTTTATATTGCATATTTTCAAAGACAGATCCTTATGAAGGTCTAAGTGCTATGATAATCACAATGAAAATGATAAAAGGTGAAAGACCTCAAATTCCAAATGATTTCCCTCAAGAACTTGCTGAAATGATCAAGAAAGGTTGGGATCAAGATGCCAAAAAAAGATGCTCATTGAATGATTTTACTCAATGTTTAGAAAAGATGAAGAAAGCCAATATAAAACCTAAACTTTCCATTCGTACAAATCCAACAAGATCCATGAGTGACAATCAAAGAACATCTCCAAATACAAATCAAAGAACATCTCCAAATCAAAATCAATTAAGATCTCCAAATCAAAATCAAAGAATATCTCCAAATCAAAATCAACCAAGATTTCCAAATCCAAATCGACCAAGATTTCCAAATACAAATCAAAGAATATCTCCAAATACAAATCAAAGAATATCTCCAAATACAAATCAAAGAATATCTCCAAATACAAATCAAAGAATATCTCCAAATCAAAATCAATTAAGATCTCCAAGAAAAATTATTCATCAATTTTCAGATTTAGTTATTAATTCAAATCAAAGAAGATCTCCAAATACAAATCAAAGAATATCTCCAAATGTAGTTGATAATCCAGATAGTTTGGAACAGAAATTAAAAAAATTATCACAAAAATACCATAAATCTGACATAGTAATTGAATTAATCCTAAAAATCCCTTTAAATATTCCTTTATTTTAATATAAAAAAACAAAATTCATTTTTATTCACAAAAAAAATTTAGAAAAAGAATGTTTGTATTTTCTTTAAATTTTGATTTTCCTTGTATTTTTAGTCAAGTTCAAAATTTTATTCATTTGAAATGAATGATTTTATGTTCCAAAAAAATATCATAAATAGAAAGGAACCTTACTTCATTTTTTTGCAAATCAAAGATCTCTTGATATGGATATTCTTGATCACTTTATCCAACTAGGAGTTGATTTAAACAAACAAGATGTATGAATTAAATAACTATTGATTTTATTATTAAAATCATTTTAATTTATTAATCAAAAAAAAATATAAAACAATTTTTAGCTTGTAATAAAAATAATAAAAATAAAATAGATTATTTGTTCTCCTTTCTTAATTTTATAAAAAAAAACAAACAAACCACAGTTTGTAAAATTTGTCAAAAATAATAATTCTTAGTTTAGTTTGATTAAGGAAAATTTACTAAAAAAATATTTAGGATGTAATTGATCAAGTTTTTTTCTTTTCATATATAAGAAAAACAAAGAATTTTTAAAATGGATTTTTTCATCTTTATTTTTTAATAGTGGTCTCCAGTTCATTATTTGTGCAGAAACGGAGCAATTTCGACTCAAATCATTAAATTATTAATTGAGCACGAAGCAAATTTTAATTTGGATGGAGTATATTTTCTTGATTATAAATTTTCTTCTTCCATTTTTTTTAAAAAAAAAAAACTGATTTAATCTTATATTAATTTGTTACTATTTATTCTTTTTGTGTTTTGAAAAAAAATAGCATGTAAATATTCAAAAAAGAAAATGATCAACTTTTTTTTAAAATGATTTGAATTTATTAAATTTAAAATAGTATGTAATTTTTCCAAAAAGAAAAAAATAAATCAAGAATAATTTTCTCATTTTTTAAATTAAAAATAGCCTGTAAACAAAAATTCATATTCAATTTTATTTTTATTTAAATAAATTGAATACATTTTTGGAATAGGGTGTAAAACATATTATAAGAACCATTTCCTTAAACTAATTTAAATTTAAAATTCAAATTAAAAAAAATATCATTTTCAAAATAACCTAAATAAAATAGTCTGTAAGAAAAAATATATTTATTTTTGGATTAATTTTATAAATGATTTCCTTAAAAAAAATTTACTAGAAGGTAAAAATGAAAATATTTTTAAAATTCCAGATTTTAATTTTTGATCTTGTTGAAAATAATTTAGAATGTAAAATTTTTCAAAAAAAAAAAAAAAGATTTGTTTCTTTTCTAAAAATAATATTTTCTTCTTATAAAACAGCAAGTAAAAAATAAATAAAAATAAATGTTGTTAAATTTCCATTTTTTGTAATTTTACTAAATTTTTACCAAAAGGATGTAAATTTATTAAATTTCTTGGAAAAATTTTAAAAATAAATTCATCTAATAATAAATTATTCTTTTTTTCTCAATAGTATGTAAAAATCAAATTTCTTTTCAAATATCCATTTAATTTCATTGATATTTTACTAATAAATATTTTAACAATCTAAATATAAAAGGATGTAAATTTCAGACAAAAAGCAACTTTTTAATTTTAAATTTAATTCATTTTTTTTTCTAAAAAAAAAAGTGGACTCCTTTGCATGATTTATGTCAGAATAGATCAATCACAACAGAGATGATTGAATTACTGGTTCAGACAGAAGCTGATTTTAGTTTCCAATATGTAAATATTTTTATTTACTTTCAAAAATTTTCAAAAATGTTCTAATTTTGTTGAATTTTAATAGAAAGTAAATTACGAAATGATTTCAAAAAAAAAAAAAGGATTTAATTCATTTTAAGAATTGTATTTAAAAATATTGTATAGAATGTAAAAAAATCCAAAATATATTCATTTCTTTTTTATTAAATAATAAAATTTTCTTCTATAAAAAGGCTGTAATTAATTTTTGAAAAGAAAAAAAAAACATAAAATTGAACATGAAAATGAAAAATTTATTTCTCAAAAGTGGGTAAATAAAAATAATAATGAATTTTATTTAACCTGTTTTTTTATTTTTTTTTGAAAAACAAATCAAGAATGTAAAAAAAAAATCATACAAAATGGATCTTAAAAAAAATTTCCTTTTAAAATCATTAATCATTTAGGAAGTAATTAATTTGAGTTGAAAACTCCAAAACTTTTCTCAAACATCAAATTTATTTGAATTGATTTAGATTGTAATTCCCTTTTTTTCTTTGTTTTTTTTTTTCAAATGGAAGAAATTTAACAAAAATACCCAAAAAATATAGCTTGTAAATTTTTTTTCCATTTAAAAACAATCATCCCTCTTTTATAAATAAATAAAAAATTTATAAAATTAAATTCATAGAGAGTAAATTTCATCAATTAAAAAATTGAAATTAAATTTTCTTTTTACATTTATAAAAAAAAAGGAAGTAAATTTTTAAAAAATAGATCAAAATTTTTTTTCAATTAAAAATTTCTCATATTTTTTTTAGTCTTCTCCTCTTCATTTTTTATGTGCTAACAGTTCATTAACAAAAGAAATGATTAAAATTCTGGTTGAGAAAAAAGCAAATTTTAATCTTCCCAAAGTAAATTGTTTATACAATCTTTTTCAAAAAAAAACTATTTAGTAAATAATTTTTTTAAAAAGATTGTAATTTGATTTTTTTCTCATTTATTCTTTTTTGGAAAGAAAAAATAATAGATCTGATTTTGGATTTAATTGAATAGTGGGTAAATAATAAAAAACCAAATAGAATTTCAAATTTCTAATCAAAAAAATAAATTATTTTTTTCCAGACAGTAAATATTAAATTAATGAAAAAATAAAAATTTTATTTTTTCATCAATTTTTTAGGATGTAAATTTGGTTTTTTAAATTGAAATTTGTTTGTAAATCAAGAAATTTATCAAAAATAATTGATAGGGAGTAAATCTATTTTTGTTATTATTATTATTATTATTAAGAAATTTATTTTGAAAAAAAACATCTTTTATTGAATAATCTATTTTTAAATAGGGAGTAAATAATCTAATTAAAAAATTATAAGAAAAGAAAAGTTTTTTAACTGAATTATTTTTAGAAAGTAATCAAGAAAAATTTTTGAAAAAACAAAACAAAAACAAAAACGGATATTTTATTGAATAGGGAGTAAAAATAAATTAATAAAAAAAAATTTGTTTCCAAGAAAATCTAAATTTAATTTTCATTTAAATTTTAGCCAACTCCATTACATTTTCTTTGCGATAATCATTCAGTTACATGGGAAATGATCCTTTTATTGAAACAAACGGATGCTAATTTTGATATTAAGTCAGAAGTTTTAGGTTTTGAAGGAATGACACCAAGAAGTTTACTAAGTCAAGATCTGAAAAAATTCATTTAAAAATTAATTCAAATCAAAAAAAAAAGAGTTCATTTTTCATCAATTTTTCTTTATTCATTTTTCTTTGAAACTTAATGAATAAAGAGAAAAATAAGCGAACTTTTCTTCAAATTATTTTTAATAATTTTAATTTAATATTAATAATAAATTCTTTTTTAAAATTCAAAAATAATTTAATCCAAAAATTTAGAAAATAATTTTGTGTTTTTGAATTTTGAAATTTTTTTATTCTTCTTTGAATTTGAAGAAAAGAAAATTATGATAAATGAAAATTAGTTGAATTTCAAGTTGATTTAATCAATTATTTTTTCTTTCCACTATTTTGGATCTGTTTGATTTCTTGAGCAGCGATATCTAACAAAGATTTCATTGTTTTTTTATCTTTTAGATCACTTTTCTTAACTCCTGATATTCGAAATAATTGTTTCCATTCTTGAGGAATGTTTTCAAAATCAATTTCTTTTTCCTGATCATCATCAATCTGTGCTTGATATTTGAAATTTCCATTTTTTTTTGATTTAGGAATTTCTTGTGTTTTCTAAATTTAGATTTTATTTAGAGAAAAAAAGAAGTAAATAATAAATGTTTGTTTGAATTAAAAACTGTTTTAGGAATAATTTGATCAATGATTTTCATTGAATAATTCCTCAAACAATTTTTTTTGTGGTTTTTTGGTAATTTGATAATTTACATTCTCTGAAATTTGAAATTCTTCTGTGAAATTTGGTTCTCTCTTTTCCAAATTAGAAAATTGTTGTGAAATTAGTGCAGGATTGAACATCATAGATTGACCTTTTAGATTTCTTGGAATTCGATTTGAAGATGAATGAAATGGTTGTTTAACTGATAAAATTTTGTTATCTTTTTCTTGGTTTGTTAGAGTTTGATTTTGATTGGTGAATTGAAATTGTCTTTGTGTTGGTGATGAAATTTTGTGATTTTGTTGTTTTTCTTGAGGTGAATGAATTGAAAATGCTTTTGGTGATGGATTTCTTTCGTTTGTTTGTATTGATTGAAATGTTGTTTGTCTGGGTGAACGATTCTGTTGATTCCAATTATTTTGATTTCTTGGTGTTGTTGCTTGATTGGATACGTGAATCGTATTATTCCTGGGTCTGGAAAAAATAGGTGATCTTCCTTTTTTTTGGTTAATCTGATTTGATTGATTTGATTGGTTTGTTTGTCTTGTTTTGCTTTGATCTAATTAATTTTCATTTTTTTTTGAATGAATTAAATTGAAAAAAAAAATGATGAGATTTGGAAAGAAATTGTTTTGATTTAAAAATTAAAAATTACTTCTATCTTTCATCATATTTAAACATTCAGTAAATTCATTTAATGAACATCTTTCTTTTGGATTTGAACTCCATCCTTTTTTGATTAATTCACTTAATTCTTTTGGAAAATTATTTGGAAATTTAGGTCTTTCTCCTTTCATTAATGCTCCAAACAATTGCAGATTATTTTCATTTTCAAAAGCTTTTTTCTTTGAGAAAATTTCATATAAAATCATTGATAAACTGAAAATATCACAAGAATTATCATATTTTTTTCCTTTTTCAAAAAGTTCTGGAGCAGAATAACCAAGTGAAACTATAGCTGAAGTAACTTGTAAACTGTGATCTCTTATTTTTGAAATTCTAAAATCAGTGATTTTTGTTTGATTATTTGTTAATAAGATATTTTCAGGTTGTAAATCACGATGAATAATTAAATTTGAATGTAAATAATCAATTCCTTTGATAATTTGTAAAGAATATTCAATTTGTTCTTCATATTTTAAATTTGGAATTTTTTGAGATAAATCTCCTTGTTCTGCATATTCCATTACAATTCCAATCATATTATCTTTTTCAGTTTTTCCATACATTTTGATAATATGAGGATGTGATAATTTCATTCCTAATTTAATTTCATTTTCGAATTGTTGATTATTTTTTGGATTATCCATAAACATCATTCTTTTGATAACAACATCTTTTCCTTTCCATTTTGCTTTGAAAATTTGAGCAAATCCACCAATAAAAAAAGGTTTTGATTCAACTTCTAATTCTGAAATTGGAATAAATGGAATAATTGGTTCATTTGTATTTTTTGGAATTGATCCAATAAATTTCAAGAAGGGATGATTCACAAATGGTTTGAAATGATTAAATGAACTTTTACAAAAAGGACAACTGTTAAATTTTTTAACACAATGAACACAAATATTATGACTTTCTTGACAAATTATCATTGGTTTTCTTTCATTTGAATAATTTTTAAAACAAATTGGACAAATTTCTGGGTTTTCATTTTGAGATAGTTTTGAAATCTAAAAAAATTTTTTAAAATCAAATTATAAATTAATTTATATTTTTAAATTTAGATATTTTTGTTATTATTAAATAATTTATTTGATTATTTATTTTTGGAAATAAAATTATAAATACATTTTGATTTTCTTGAAATTGATTCCCAAAATTATTATTAGAAATCTTATTAGAATTGTCTATTTGATGAAATATTTGTGTTTGATTCGTTTTTGGTTTTTGATTTTGAATGAATTAAATTGAAAAAAAAAATGATAAGATTTGGAAAGAAATTATTTTGATTTAAAAATTAAAAATTACTTTTATTTTTCATCATATTTAAACATTTAGTAAATTCATTTAATGAACATCTTTCTTTTGGATTTGAACTCCATCCTTTTTTGATTAATTCACTTAATTCTTTTGGAAAATTATTGGGAAATTCAGGTCTTTCTCCTTTCATTAATTTGAATGTAATCTCCATTGCATTTTCATTTTCAAAAGTTTTTTTCTTTGAGAAAATTTCATATAAAATCATTGATAAACTGAAAATATCACAAGAATTATCATATTTTTTTCCTTTTTCAAAAAGTTCTGGAGCAGAATAACCAAGTGAAACTATAACTGAAGAAACTTGTAAACTGTGATCTCTTACTTTTGAAATTCCAAAACCTGCAATTTTTGTTTGATTATTTGATAATAAGATATTTTGAGGTTTCAAATCATGATGAATAATTAAATTTGAATGTAAATAATCAATTCCTTTGATAATTTGTAAAGAATATTCAATTTGTTCTTCATATTTTAAATTTGGAATTTTTTGTTTTAATTCTCCTTGTTCTGCATATTCCATTACAATTCCAATCATATTATCCATTTCAGTTTTTCCATACATTTTGATAATATGAGGATGTAATAATTTCATTCCTAATTTAATTTCATTTTCGAATTGTTGATTATTTTTTGGATCATACAAAAACATCATTCTTTTGATAACAACATCTTTTCCTTTCCATTTTGCTTTGAAAATTTGAGCAAATCCACCAATAAAAAAAGGTTTTGATTCAACTTCTAATTCTGAAATTGGAATAAATGGAATAATTGGTTCATTTGTATTTTTTGGAATTGATCCAATAAATTTCAATAAAATTAAATTTGGAATTGGTTTGAAATGATTAAATGAACTTTTACAAAAAGGACAACTGTTAAATTTTTTAACACAATGAACACAAATATTATGACTTTCTTGACAAATTATCATTGGTTTTCTTTCATTTGAATAATTTTTAAAACAAATTGGACAAATTTCTGGGTTTTCATTTTGAGATAGTTTTGAAATCTAAAAAAATTTTTTAAAATCAAATTATAAATTAATTTATATTTTTAAATTTAGATATTTTTGTTATTATTAAATAATTTATTTGATTATTTATTTTTGGAAATAAAATTATAAATACATTTTGATTTTCTTGAAATTGATTCCCAAAATTATTGTTAGAAATTTGATTAGAATTGTCTATTTGATGAAATATTTGTGTTTGATTCGTTTTTTTCGGTTTTGGAATTTCTATTTGTAAACAAATTTGTGAAAAAAATAGTTTTGGTTTTTTGATTTTGATTTTTGATTTTTTTTTTGAATGAATTAAATTGAAAAAAAAAATGATAAGATTTGGAAAGAAATTATTTTGATTTAAAAATTAAAAATTACTTTTATTTTTCATCATATTTAAACATTTAGTAAATTCATTTAATGAACATCTTTCTTTTGGATTTGAACTCCATCCTTTTTTGATTAATTCACTTAATTCTTTTGGAAAATTATTGGGAAATTCAGGTCTTTCTCCTTTCATTAATGATCCCAATAATTGCAGATGATTTTCATTTTCAAAAGCTTTTTTCTTTGAGAAAATTTCATATAAAATCATTGATAAACTGAAAATATCACAAGAATTATCATATTTTTTTCCTTTTTCAGAAAGTTCTGGAGCAGAATAACCAATTGAAATAATAGCTGAAGTAACTTGTAAACTGTGATCTCTTACTTTTGAAATTCCAAAATCAGTAATTTTTGCTTGATTATTTGATATTAAGATATTTTCAGGTTTCAAATCACGATGAATAATTAAATTTGAATGTAAAACTTCAATTCCTTTAATAATTTGTAAAGAATATTCAATTTGTTCTTCATATTTTAAATTTGGAATTTTTTGAGATAAATCTCCTTGTTCTGCATATTCCATTACAATTCCAATCATATTATCTTTTTCAGTTTTTCCATACATTTTGATAATATGAGGATGTGATAATTTCATTCCTAATTTAAGTTCATTTTCGAATTGTTGATTATTTTTTGGATTATCCATAAGCATTAACCTTTTGATAACAACATCTTTTCCTTTCCATTTTGCTTTGAAAATTTGAGCAAATCCACCAAAAGCAAAAGGTTTTGATTCAACTTCTAATTCTGAAATTGGAATAAATGGAATAATTGGTTCATTTGTATTTTTTGGAATTGATCCAATAAATTTCAATAAAATTAAATTTGGAATTGGTTTGAAATGATTAAATGAACTTTTACAAAAAGGACAACTGTTAAATTTTTTAACACAATGAACACAAATATTATGACTTTCTTGACAAATCATCATTGGTTTTCTTTCATTTGAATAATTTTTAAAACAAATTGGACAAATTTCTGGTTCTTCCATGTTTAAAAATTAAAAAAAAAAACAAAAAAAAAAGAGGAAATTAAATGAAAATGAAATAAAAATTAAATGAAATAAAAATTAAATGAAATAAAAAGGGAAAATGAATGTTTCATTTTTTTTAAATTTAATTTTAATTTAAAATTTTGTTTCTTTTTTTTTTTAAAATCCCAAAAAAAAAAATTATTTTTTTTCTCCTTTTTTTATTTTTTCTCCTTTTTTATTTTTATTTTTAGATCAAAATTTATTAAAAAAAAAAAAAGTGGAATAAATAAAATAAATGGAATGAATATAAAATATAAAGAATAATTTAAATTGTTTTATTTTTGTTATTTTTTTGTAAATTTAAAAGAGTAAAAAAAATAATATCAAATTTTTAATCAATTAAAAATCAATTTTCTTTTTCTAAATGATAAATAATATATAATAATAAATAATATTATTGTAAATAATAAATAATATATTTACATATAATTATATTTTTATAATTAATTTTCTTATTAATTTAAGAATATAAATCTTTTTATAATTTACAATTATTTTCTTTTTTATTTTTTTTTCAATTTAAATTTATATTTTTAAATCAATTTTAATTTAATATTAATAATAAATTCTTTTTTAAAATTATTTCTTAATTAAATTTATTGTAAAATAATAAATTAATTATAATTAAAAATTAAATAAAATAATAAATAAAATATTTTAATTAATTTTATTTCATAATTTTTAATAATTTTAATTTAATATTAATAATAAATTCTTTTTTAAAATTCAAAAATAATTTAATCCAAAAATTTAGAAAATAATTTTGTGTTTTTGAATTTTGAAATTTTTTTAGAGTAATTTTCTTTCGAATAATTTTTGGATTGGAATGAGAAAATCTGAAATTGAGAGTTTTATTTTTTTTCTGGATTAAAAAAATTCAAAAAAAAGAAAACGAGAATTAAATGAAAAAAACATTTGCTTGGATTCTTATTTTTTGTGAATGTTGTTCGAGAATTTGGAAAATCTTATGTTTGTATTTGCTCTAGGTCGTCCTGTTGGATTTCCTCTTGGATTGATATTTGTACTAATTTGTGGACTTGTTCTTAGATTTGAATTTGTTCTTAAATGTGAATTTTGACTAATTCTTGGACTTGTTGTATTTCCTCTTGAACTTGATCTTGAATTTGTTCTTGTATTGATTTTATTTCCTGTTGGATTTGCTCTTGGACTTCCTCTTGTATTGATTTTATTTCCTGTTGGACTTACTCTTGGACTTACTCTTGTATTTGTTCTTATATTCATTGGATTTGTTCTTGGATTTGTTCTTGGATTTGTTCTTGGATTTGTTCTTGGATTGATTTTATTTCCTGTTGGATTTGCTCTTGGACTTCCTCTTGTATTGATTCTATTTCCTGTTGGACTTACTCTTGGACTTCCTCTTGTATTTGTTCTTATATTCATTGGATTTGTTCTTGGATTTGTTCTTGGATTTGTTCTTGGATTTGTTCTTGGATTGATTTTATTTCCTGTTGGATTTGTTCTTGGATTTGCTCTTGGATTGATTTTATTTCCTGTTGGACTTACTCTTGGACTTGTTCTTGGATTTGCTCTTATATTCATTGGATTTGTTCTTGGATTGATTTTATTTCCTGTTGGACTTACTCTTGGACTTCCTCTTGTATTTGTTCTTATATTCATTGGACTTCCTCTTGGATTGATTCTATTTCCTGTTGGACTTACTCTTGGATTTCCTCTTGTATTTGTTCTTATATTCATTGGACTTCCTCTTGGATTGATTTTATTTCCTGTTGGACTTACTCTTGGACTTCCTCTTGTATTTGTTCTTATATTCATTGGACTTCCTCTTGGATTTGTTCTTGGATTGATTTTATTTCCTGTTGGATTTGTTCTTGGATTTGTTCTTGGATTGATTCTATTTCCTGTTGGACTTACTCTTGGATTTGCTCTTGGATTTGCTCTTGGATTTGCTCTTCGACTTAATCTTCCGTTTCCTTTTAGATTTGAACTTAAATTTTGGCGTGTATTTCCTGTTGGATTTGTGGGAGTTTTTGATATTGTTAATTTTTCTGATTGATCATAAGAGTCACCCAAATTTGATCTATTTCCTTGTTGAAGATTCGTTTCATTGCTTTTTTGATTAATTGAAAGTTTTGATGGATAAAATTCTTTTTTCTTTCCTGAGATTTGCCTTTGATTCGTTTTTTTCAGTTTTGGAATTTCTATTTGTAAACAAATTTGTGAAAAAAATAGTTTTGGTTTTTTGATTTTGATTTTTGATTTTTTTTTTGAATGAATTAAATTGAAAAAAAAAATGATAAGATTTGGAAAGAAATTGTTTTGATTTAAAAATTAAAAATTACTTTTATTTTTCATCATATTTAAACATTTAGTAAATTCATTTAATGAACATCTTTCTTTTGGATTTGAACTCCATCCTTTTTTGATTAATTCACTTAATTCTTTTGGAAAATTATTGGGAAATTCAGGTCTTTCTCCTTTCACTACTTTGTAAATAATTAGCATTTCATTTTCATTTTCAAAAGGTTGTTTCTTTGAGAAAATTTCATATAAAATCATTGATAAACTGAAAATATCACAAGAATTATCATATTTTTTTCCTTTTTCAAAAAGTTCTGGAGCAGAATAACCAAGTGAAATAATAGCTGAAGAAACTTTTAAACTATATTCTCTTATTTTTGAAATTCCAAAATCAGTAATTTTTGCTTGATTATTTGATATTAAGATATTTTGAGGTTTCAAATCACGATGAATAATTAAATTTGAATGTAAAACTTCAATTCCTTTGATAATTTGTAAAGAATATTCAATCTGTTCTTCATATTTTAAATTTGGAATTTTTTGTTTTAATTCTCCTTGTTCTGCATATTCCATTACAATTCCAATCATATTATCTTTTTCAGTTTTTCCATACATTTTGATAATATGAGGATGTAATAATTTCATTCCTAATTTAATTTCATTTTCGAATTGTTGATTTTTTTTTGGATCATACAAAAACATTATTCTTTTGATAACAACATCTTTTCCTTTCCATTTTGCTTTGAAAATTTGAGCAGTTCCTCCTGAAGAAAAAGGTTTTGATTCAACTTCTAATTCAGAAATTGGAATAAATGGAATAATTTGTTCATTTGTATTTTTTGGAATTGATCCAATAAATTTCAAGAAGGGATGATTCACAAATGGTTTGAAATGATTAAATGAACTTTTACAAAAAGGACAACTATTAAATTTTTTAACACAATGAACACAAATATTATGACTTTCTTGACAAATTATCATTGGTTTTCTTTCATTTGAATAATTTTTAAAACAAATTGGACAAATTTCTGGGTTTTCATTTTGAGATAATTTTGAAATCTAAAAAATTTTTTAAAATCAAATTATAAATTAATTTATATTTTTAAATTTAGATATTTTTGTTATTATTAACTAATTTATTTGATTATTTATTTTTGGAAATAAAATTATAAATACATTTTGATTTTCTTGAAATTGATTCCCAAAATTATTGTTAGAAATTTGATTAAAACAAAGTAATTGATGAAATATTTGTGTTTGATTCGTTTTTTTTTGGTTTTTGGTTTTGAATGAATTAAATTGAAAAAAAAAATGATGAGATTTGGAAAGAAATTGTTTTGATTTAAAAATTAAAAATTACTTTTATTTTTCATCATATTTAAACATTTAGTAAATTCATTTAATGAACATCTTTCTTCTGGATTTGAACTCCATCCTTTTTTGATTAATTCACTTAATTCTTTTGGAAAATTATTTGGAAATTCAGGTCTTTCTCCTTTCGTTACTTTGTAAATAATTAGCATTTGATTTTCATTTTCAAAAGCTTTTTTCTTTGAGAAAATTTCATATAAAATCATTGATAAACTGAAAATATCACAAGAATTATCATATTTTTTTCCTTTTTCAAAAAGTTCTGGAGCAGAATAACCAAGTGAAACTATAGACAAAGAAACTTTTAAACTATATTCTCTTACTTTTGAAATTCCAAAACCTGCAATTTTTGTTTGATTATTTGATAATAAGATATTTTCAGGTTGTAAATCACGATGAATAATTAAATTTGAATGTAAATAATCAATTCCTTTGATAATTTGTAAAGAATATTCAATTTGTTCTTCATATTTTAAATTTGGAATTTTTTGAGATAAATCTCCTTGTTCTGCATATTCCATTACAATTCCAATCATATTATCTTTTTCAGTTTTTCCATACATTTTGATAATATGAGGATGTAATAATTTCATTCCTAATTTAATTTCATTTTCGAATTTTTGATTTTTTTTTGGATCATTCAAAAACATTATTCTTTTGATAACAACATCTTTTCCTTTCCATTTTGCTTTGAAAATTTGAGCAGTTCCTCCTGAAGCAAAAGGTTTTGATTCAACTTCTAATTCAGAAATTGGAATAAATGGAATAATTTGTTCATTTGTATTTTTTGGAATTGATCCAATAAATTTCAATAAAATTAAATTTGGAATTGGTTTGAAATGATTAAATGAACTTTTACAAAAAGGACAACTGTTAAATTTTTTAACACAATGAACACAAATATTATGACTTTCTTGACAAATCATCATTGGTTTTCTTTCATTTGAATAATTTTTAAAACAAATTGGACAAATTTCTGGTTCTTCCATGTTTAAAAATTAAAAAAAAACACAAAAAAAAAGAGGAAATTAAATGAAAATGAAATAAAAATTAAATGAAATAAAAATTAAATGAAAATAAAAAGGGAAAATGAATGTTTCATTTTTTTTAAATTTAATTTTAATTTAAAATTTTGTTTTTTTTTTAAAATCCCAAAAAAAAAAATTATTTTTTTTCTCCTTTTTTTATTTTTTCTCCTTTTTTATTTTTATTTTTAGATCAAAATTTATTAAAAAAAAAAAAAGTGGAATAAATAAAATAAATGGAATGAATATAAAATATAAAGAATAATTTAAATTGTTTTATTTTTGTTATTTTTTTGTAAATTTAAAAGAGTAAAAAAAATAATATCAAATTTTTAATCAATTAAAAATCAATTTTCTTTTTTTAAATGATAAATAATATATAATAATAAATAATATTATTGTAAATAATAAATAATATATTTACATATAATTATATTTTTATAATTAATTTTCTTATTAATTTAAGAATATAAAATCTTTTTATAATTTACAATTATTTTCTTTTTTTATTTTTTTTTCAATTTAAATTTATATTTTTAAATCAATTTTAATTTAATATTAATAATAAATTCTTTTTTAAAATTATTTCTTAATTAAATTTATTGTAAAATAATAAATTAATTATAATTAAAAATTAAATAAAATAATAAATAAAATATTTTAATTAATTTTATTTCATTATTTTTAATAATTTTAATTTAATATTAATAATAAATTCTTTTTTAAAATTCAAAAATAATTTAATCCAAAAATTTAGAAAATAATTTTGTGTTTTTGAATTTTGAAATTTTTTTATTCTTCTTTGAATTTGAAGAAAAGAAGAATAAAAAGAAAAATTTAGTAAAAAAAATTGGAAAATCTTCTTCTTAATTGAAATTGAAATTGAAATTGAATTTGAATTTGAAATTGAAATTGAATTTGTATTTGAATTTGAATTTGAAATTGAAATTGAATTTGTATTTGAATTTGAATTTGAATTTGAAATTGAATTTGAAATTGAAATTGAAATTGAAATTGAAATTGAAATTGAATTTGAAATTGAAATTGAAATTGAAATTGAATTTGAATTTGAAATTGAATTTGAAATTGAAATTGAAATTGAATTTGAATTTGAAATTGAATTTGAAATTGAAATTGAAATTGAAATTGAATTTGAAATTGAAATTGAATTTGAAATTGAAATTGAATTTGAAATTGAATTTGAAATTGAAATTGAATTTGAAATTGAAATTGAACTTGATTTCCAATCCAACAAAATTCAAAGGAAAAAAATTAATTAAATTGTAATGTGCCAAAAAAAATGAAAAGAAAAATCATTTGTTTTTGTTTTTAAATCAGTTTCTGAAGATGATTAGGAAGAAAATCTTTTGGTGTTGTTCCATAAGAACTCTTTATAGAAAAATCAGCATTGCTTCCTTTCAATAATTTGATCATTTCTTCTGAAATTAATGGATTTTGACAAAGACAATGCAATACAGTTGCCTAAAAACAAAGATATATTTTTTTAGATTATATTTTTAGATTATTTTTTAGATATTTTTTAGATATTTTTTTAGATTATTTTTTTAGATTATTTTTTTAGATTATTTTTTTAGATTATTTTTTTAAGATATTTTTTTAGATATTTTTTTTAGATATTTTTAAGATTATTTTAAGATATTTTTAGATTATTTTTTTTTAGATTAAATTTACTCCCTATTTAATTTTCAAATTATCTAAATATTAGTTCATTTATTATTTGGAAATTTTATCTTATTATTTACAGGCTAAATAATTGGATTTAATAATAAAAAGTAAACCAAAATTTAATTTTTTAAATTGATTTACTTGCTATTTAATCAATTATTCATTATTTATTTTGAAATCAAAAATGAATTTAATTAATTTGTTCTAAAAAAAAGAATTAAATAAATTTATCATTTACTCCCTTTTATTTTTGGAAAAATTTCAAATTAAAATGTTTACAATCAATTAAAACAAGATTAATTTTAAATAAATTTTTTTTACTTCCTATTAAAGAATTATTTTAAGAAAAAAGAAAAAGAAAATTTAAAAATATCAATTTATTTTTGTATTTATTTACTTCCTATTTATTAAATTGAAATTTAAAGTTAAATTTTAGTGAAAACTTGAAGTTTTTGTTTTGGAAATAATATTTATTTACATCCTATTTAATTTTAGAATTTAGAATTTAAATGAGATTTAAACTTCAATTTTAAAAAATTTTTTTTTAATTAATAAAGGATTTATTTACAATCTGTTTAATAATTTTCAATCCAAATAAAAAATTTGAATAATTATCAAAGGAAAATAATTAAATTGATTTTTACAATTTGTAAATTGAAATTTGCTTGATTTTGAATCAAAATATCAATTATTTCTGTTGTAATTACGTGGCTCAAACATAAAAAATGAAGTGGAGAATACTAAAAAAAATATGAAGAAAATTATTTAAATTATTGTTATTTGAAATTATTTTTGTTTTTGTTTTGAATTTATTTACTCCCTAAATTTTTTTTATTTAATTTTTTTTATTGAAAAGAAAAAAGGAAAATGATTTAAATATAATTTATTACTCTCTATTGATTCAATTTAAGTATTTTTATTTTTCAATAATTGCTCAAAATTAAAAAATAAATCAAAATTTACAAACTATTTTATTTAGAATTTAAGTAAGAAAAATAAATATTGTATCATTATTTTTTATTAATTTGATTTACGTACTAACTTGATTTCAATTTAATTTTTAATCTTAAATAAGATTTTTCTTTTCCATTTTAATTAAAATTTTAAATGATTACTGCCTGATTATTTATAAAGAAAAAATAATTAAATTAATTATTAAATCAAAAAAAAAAAGATTATTTACATTCTATTATAAATTTTAATTTAGTTAAATTTTTCTTTAAAAATTTCTAATTTTACTTCCTATTTGTTAAAATATTCTATTAAATACAAAGAAATCATTCCAAAAAAAATTTTATATAATTTTTAATTTACTTTCTGTTTCATAAAAATTAATCAGAAAAACAAATTTTATGATTAATTTTAAATTTATTTTTGTTTATTTTTATTAATTATTTTACAATCTATTTGTTATTATTTTTCAAGAAAAAAGCAAAAGAGAAGATTGAAAAAGGATTTAATAACAAAAATATAAAAAATATTGAGATGATATAAATAATTTACTTTCTATTTAATTTATATAAAAATTAAATCAAAATTTAATATAATTTTAAATTGTTTTTTATAAATTTTTACCCATTGAATATGAAAATCAGCTCCATTATTAATTAATATTTTAATAATTTCTTTGGTAACTGAAGTATTGATACATAAATCATGTAAAGGTGTATGCTTTTTTATATGTAAAAAAAAATAATAAAATAATTTTAATATTGAATAAATTAAAAAAAATGTTTTTCTATTGTTTTATTTTACATCCTATTTGTTTATTTTTTGGAATAATTAATTAATTCAAAATTTTTATCAATAAAAAAAATGTTTAATTATATATATTTTTTTTACAAACTAATTTTAAATTTTATTATTTTTTTTATAGGGGAAATTATAATTGATGTTTAATAAGTAATTTTCGATAAATTATTTACATGCTATTTTATTAAAACAAAAAAAATCATTTCAAAAACAAATTAATATTTAACATAAAAGAAGAAGGAATAAATTTAAATGATTTACATTCTATTGTTATTTTTATTATTTTTATTATCATTTAGAAAATAAAAACAGAATTTATTTATTAATAAAAATAATTTTTACATCCTATTTTTTTTTGGATTGAAAAATAAAAAGGAATGAAAAGGAATGAAATTTTGAAAGAGTATTTACTTGCTAATACATTTAATTATATTTTAATAATATTATTAGAGAAAAACCATTTTTTTTCCTCTTTAAATAGTTTACTTGCTAAAATTATTTTGTTATTAAATGATGTGTTTATTATTTTTAATAAAAATTTAAGAAATAAAAACTTACTCCACCTAAATTCCAATTAATTACTCCACTTTGAACTAATGCATAAATCATTTCAAATGTAATTGATGGGTTTTTACACAAATAATGAATAGGAGACATCTTTTGGAATTATATGAGAAATGTTAAATTAATATTATTGAAAAATTATGTGAAGATGAAGAAAAAAATGAATTACTTGCTAAAAATGAGTTTTGAGGAAAAGAAACAATTAAATTTCAAATTCAAATTTAATTTTAATTCATTTTTTTTTTGAATTTAAAAATAGTTAAATTTTTACAAACTATTTCCCATATAAAAAAATGGAATGAAAAGAAAAATGAACTTTTTTTTGATCATCTTGAAATGATATTTTTTACACTCTATTTGGGAAATAATTTTGAAAAATTTATCAAAAACTTTATTTCAAAAGAAGTGTAAATTAAATATTTATTTACTTACATTTTGAGTATCAAAACTATATCCTTTTTCAATGAAGAATTTAATAATCTCTGTTGTTATTGATGGATTTTGAAAAAGGTAATGTATTGGTGTATCCTTTTTTTTGTTTATTTTTTTTTGTAAATTTAGTTTCTATTATTTTTATTTTTATTATATTTTTACTTCCTTTTTTTTTTATGAATTTTTTTTTAAGATTTTAAGAAGCAAAAAAAAAAAAAAGAATATTTTTACATCCTTTTTTTTTTGGAATTTCAGAAAATAATAAAGGAATTTTGTTAATTTAAATTAATGAGATTACTTTCTATTCAATTATTAATAAAATAAATTAAAAATGAATTAAAAATAAATTAAAAATAAATTTACTCCTTTAGAAGTAAACTCGGCTTTATGATTTGCTAATAATGTAATGATTTCCAAATTTAATGATGGATTTTGGCATAAATAATGTAATGGTGTTAACTTTGATTTTTTAAATAGTTTAATTGAAAAGAATTTGAGATAAATAATTGAATTTTTATTTTATTTTATTTTATTTTTTACTTCCTATCTCAATCATTTTATAAATGAATAAATTTTTCATTCAATTCAATTTATAAATATTTTTTAATTTTACATTCTTTTTGTTTTGATTTCAATTTGTTTTAAATTTTTTTTTTGGAATTTCAGAAAATAATAAAGGAATTTTGTTAATTTAAATTAATGAGATTACTTTCTATTCAATTATTAATAAAATAAATTAAAAATAAATTAAAAATTAATTAAAAATAAATTTACTCCTTTAAAAGTAAAATCGGCTTTATGATTTGCTAATAATCTAATGATTTTGAAATTTATTGATGGATTTTGGCATAAATAATGTAATGGTGTTAACTTTGATTTTTTAAATAATTTAATTGAAAAGAATTTGAGATAAATAATTGAATTTTTATTTTATTTTATTTTATTTTTTACTTCCTATCTCAATCATTTTATAAATGTATAAATTTTTCATTCAATTCAATTTATAAATATTTTTTAATTTTACATTCTTTTTGTTTTGATTTCAATTTGTTTTAGATTATTTGTTATTTCAATTTTTTAATGATATTTATATTTTACTGTCTAAAAATTTTTAATTTTTTTTTAAGAAAGAAAGAAATGAATATTTTTAGGATTAATAAGAAAAAAAAATAAAATCCAAAATTTACTCCTTTCAAATTAAAATTAGCCTTATAATCGCACATTAATTTTATTATCCTCAAATTAATTGATTCATTTTGACATAAATAATGAATTGGTGTATTCTTTTTAAATATTTAAAGAAGAAGAAAAATAAAAGAAAAAATGAGAATTTTCTTTCTAAATAAAATTAAAATATGAATTACTTTCTAAAAAAAACAATATAAATAAATTCAAATAAATTCAAGAAAATATTTTGATAAAATTGCTTTTTGTACATCTGCTTTTTTTTGGAATATAGTCTACAAAATAAATAAAAGAGATTAAAATGAGTTGAAAAATTTAGTCAAGTATTTATTTTTTTGATTTAGAATTACTTTCTAGATTTTTATAATTTTAATATTTTTTTTTAAAAAAAAAGGAATTAAAATTTAATAAGAAAAAAATTGTTATGTTTTGTTTTAGAAATTTGGATAAAATAATTTATACATCGAGTTTAGTGATATCTGATTTTTTTTTCAAAAAAATTTGTAAAATTCCAAAATCAAGTTCTTCGTTCTTTTTTGCATAGAAATGAAATAAAGATTCCTAAAATTTTTAATCAAAAATAAATCAAAAAAAAAAAACAAAAATTGTTTGAAATGTTGATTAAATGAATTTTCCTCTTATTTTAATCAAATTATTTGGAAGAAAGGAAGTTTACTTGTGACCAAAAATCAAAAAACTATTTAAAAAAAAGAAAGAAAAATGAATGATAAATGAATAAATAAATGAATAAATTCCTGTTAAAAATATGTGATTTACATATTTTGTTTTATCAAATTCTGTTTGTAATGATTTTAATTTCTCTCGTTCTCTTTTTTCCACATGATCTAATAAAAATAATTTCATAATTTTTCAAATTATAATTTTTTTTTGTTTTTGGTTTTGGAAAAATGAAATAAAATTTGTACTTTTCTTTAAATTAAGGTTGTAAGTAATATCTATTTGTTTTTCAAATAATTTGATTAAAATAAAAGAAAGGAAAATTAATTATTAAAATGAAAAAAGAAAAAAAAGATTGAATTATTTATTTTGTTTTTTAATTGAAAAATGTAAATTTACGATTTTGACCAAATTCTAAAGTTTTTAAAGCTTCATATCCTGTACGAAAAATATCATTATCTTGTGGAAAATTAGTGATTGTTGAAAATATTGTATCAGGTCCAGAATAGCGTTTAATTTGGCTTCTATTTGCTTTGTTTTTTGGATTAATTTTTTGTTTTTTTGGATTAATTAAATTTTTTGTTTTTTGGATTAAAATTAAATTTACAACTTGATTTTCCCATTTGAATAAAAATTAACAAAGATTGAAGTTGGAGAAATCTTTTGAATGGGAAATTATTCATTGCTTTGATAACTAAATCAAATCCATTAAAATCTGAAAAATCAAATGAAATTCCTTTTTTTTTTTTTTTGGAAAGAAAAATTAATAGAATTTTGAAAATTAAAATGGATTTAACAATTTGTACTTGTTTCGGTTTCAGTGAATTTTCTTATAGCCATACAACAACTTTCTTGAATAAATTGATATATTGGAAAAGCATTCATAGATTGAAAAATAAAATCAATATCAATTTCTTCTAATTTTTCTAAGTTATCTTTTAATTAAAAAAAATGAAATGGATTGAATTAATTCATTTTACACATTTTTTCATTTGATTTAAACAATATGGATAAATATTTACTTTCATCATGTTTGCGAATTGAATCTCGAAGTTTTTGAAAATAAGGTTTAAGTTCTTTGAATGCATTTTTTTTTGCTTCTCGAGATTTTTGTTTTTTTTCTTTTTGGATTTCCAAAGTTCGTACTGTTGTTATTAGTTCATCGAGTGTTTTTTGAGAATCCTGATTTTATTGTATTATTTTTTTGAAATGGAAATTATTGAAAATTTAATTCTTTTTTTTTTTCATATTTTTAAATATCAATGTTTTACACTCAAATCGACTGTTTTTATTTTTTGTTTTGAATCTATTATTGAATCTATTATTGGTTTCAGTTCTCGTTTTATTTTTGGTTTTGGTCCTAATTTTAATTTTAATTTTAATTTTAATTTTAATTTTAATTTTAATTTTAATTTTAATTTTAATTTTAATTTTAATTTTAATTTTAATTTTAATTTTGTTTAGTTTTTCATTTAATTAAATATTGAAATTACTTTTATTTTTCATCATATTCAAACATTCAGTAAATTCATTTAATGAACATCTTTCTTTTGGATTTGAACTCCATCCTTTTTTGATTAATTCACTTAATTCTTTTGGGAAAATTATTTGGAAATTCAGGTCTTTCTCCTTGTATTAATTTGAGTGAAATCATCGCAAAATTTTCATTTTCAAAAGGTTTTTTCTTTGAGAAAATTTCATATAAAATCATTGATAAACTGAAAATATCACAAGAATTATCATATTTTTTTCCTTGTTCAAACATTTCTGGAGCAGAATAATGGAGTGAAATAATAGCTGAAGTAACTTGTAAAGTGTGTTTTCTTACTTTTGAAATTCCAAAATCAGTAATTTTTGTTTGATTATTTGATATTAAGATATTTTCAGGTTTCAAATCACGATGAATAATTAAATTTGAATGTAAATAATCAATTCCTTCAATAATTTGTAAAGAATATTCAATTTGTTCTTCATATTTTAAATTTGGAATTTTTTTAGATAAATCTCCTTGTTCTGCATATTCCATTATAATCCCCATCTTATTATCCATTTCAGTTTTTCCATACATTTTGATAATATGAGGATGTGATAATTTCATTGATAATTTAATTTCATTTTCAATTTGTTGATTTTTTTTTGGATCATTTAGAAACATTAATCTTTTGATAGCAACATCTTTTCCTTTCCATTTTGCTTTGAACATTTGAGCAGTTCCTCCTGTAGCAAAAGGTTCTGATTTAATTTCTAATTCTGAAATTGGAATAAATGGAATAATTTGTTCATTTGTATTTTTTTGAATTGATTTAATAAAGGATAATAAAGATTCATTCACAATTGGTTTGAAATGATTAAATGAACTTTTACAAAAAGGACAACTGTTAAGTGTTTTGACACAATGAACACAAATATTATGACTTTCTTGACAAATTATCATTGGTTTTCTTTCATTTGAATAATTTTTAAAACAAATTGGACAAATTTCTTGGTTTTCATTTTGAGATAATTTTGAAATCTAAAAAATTTTTTTAAAATCAAATTATAAATTAATTTATATTTTTAAATTTAGATATTTTTGTTATTATTAAATAATTTATTTGATTATTTATTTTTGGAAATAAAATTATAAATACATTTTGATTTTCTTGAAATTGATTCCCAAAATTATTATTAGAAATTTGATTAAAATAAAGTAATTGATGAAATATTTGTGTTTGATTCGTTTTTTTTGATTTTGATTAGTTTGTATTTGTAAACAAATTTGTGAAAAAAATAGTTTTGGTTTTTTGATTTCGATTTTGATTTTTTTTTTTTGAATGAATTAAATTGAAAAAAAAAATGATGAGATTTGGAAAAGAAATTATTTTGATTTAAAAATTAAAAATTACTTCTATTTTTCATCATATTTAAACATTCAGTAAATTCATTTAATGAACATCTTTCTTTTGGATTTGAACTCCATCCTTTTTTAATTAATTCACTTAATTCTTTTGGGAAATTATTTGGAAATTCAGGTCTTTCTCCTTGTATTAATTTGAGTGGAATCATTACAGGTTTTATATTTTCAAAAGCTTTTTTCTTTGAGAAAATTTCATATAAAATCATTGATAAACTGAAAATATCACAAGAATTATCATATTTTTTTCCTTGTTCAAACATTTCTGGAGCAGAATAACCAAGTGAAACTATAGCTGAAGTAACTTGTAAAGTGTGTTCTCTTACTTTTGAAATTCCAAAATCAGTAATTTTTGCTTGATTATTTGATATTAAGATATTTTCAGGTTTCAAATCACGATGAATAATTAAATTTGAATGTAAAACTTCAATTCCTTCAATAATTTGTAAAGAATATTCAATTTGTTCTTCATATTTTAAATTTGGAATTTTTTTAGATAAATCTCCTTGTTCTGCATATTCCATTATAATCCCCAAAACAGTATCCATTTGAGTTTTTCCATACGTTTTGATAATATGAGGATGATCTAATTTCATTCCTAATTTAATTTCGTTTTCAAATTGTTGATTTTTTTTTGGATCATTTAGAAACATTAATCTTTTGATAGCAACATCTTTTCCTTTCCATTTTGCTTTGAACATTTGAGCAGTTCCTCCTGTAGCAAAAGGTTCTGATTTAATTTCTAATTCTGAAATTGGAATAAATGGAATAATTTGTTCATTTGCTTTTTTTTGAATTGATTTAATAAATTTCAATAAAGATTCATTCACAAATGGTTTGAAATGATTAAATGAACTTTGACAAAAAATGCAATGATCCATTTTTGTTGTGCAAAGAGAACAAATATTGTGACTTTTTTTGCAAATAATCATTGGTTTTCTTTCATTTGAATAATTTTTAAAACAAATTGGACAAATTTCTGGTTCTTTCATGTTTAAAAAATAAAAAAATGAAATTAAAAATAAATTAAATTTTTTTTATTTTTATTCTCTTTTTCTTTTTAAATTCAATAAAAAAAATTTTTTTGCTTTTTTCCTTTTTTTTTTTTAAAATATTTTAATAATTTTATTTCTTTATTTTTAATAATTTTGAATTAATATTAATAATAAATTCTTTTTTAAAATTATTTCTTAATTAATTTTATTGCAAAATAATAAATAAATTGTAATTAAAAATTAAATAAAATAATAAATAAAATATTTTAATAATTTTATTTCTTTATTTTTAATAATAATAATTTAATATTAATAATAAATTCTTTTTGAAATTATTTCTTAATTAATTTTATTGCAAAATAATAAATTATAATTAAAATTAAATAAAATAATAAATAAAATATTTTAATAATTTTAATTTAATATTAATAAATAAATTCTTTTTTAAATAATAATTTTTAAAAAATTAAAATAATAAATTATTTTAATAATTTTATTTCTTTATTTTTAATAATTTTAATTTAATATTAATAATAAATTCTTTTTAAAAATTATTTCTTAATTAATTTTATTGTAAAATAATAAATTGTAATTAAAAATTAAATAAAATAATAAATAAAATATTTTAATTATTTTAATAGTTTTGAATTAATATTAATAATAAATTCTTTTTAAAATTATTTTTAATTAATTTTATTGCAAAATAATAAATAAATTGTAATTAAAAATTAAATAAAATAATAAATAAAAATATTTTTAATTAATTTTATTTCTTTATTTTTAATAATAATAGTTTAATATTAATAATAAATTCTTTTTAAAATTATTTCTTAATTAATTTTATTGTAAAATAATAAATAAATTGTTATTAAAAATTAAATAAAATAATAAATAAAATATTTTAATTATTTTAATAATAATAAATTTTAAAATTATTTTTAATTAATTTTATTGCAAAATAATAAATAAATTATAATTAAAAATTAAATAAAATAATAAATAAAATATTTTAATTATTTTATTTCTTTATTTTTAATAATAATAATTTAATATTAATAATAAATTCTTTTTTAAAATTATTTCTTAATTAATTTTATTGTAAAATAATAAATAAATTGTAATTAAAAATTAAATAAAATAATAAATAAAATATTTTAATAATTTTATTTCTTTATTTTTAATAATAATAATTTAATATTAATAATAAATTCTTTTTTAAAATTATTTCTTAATTAATTTTATTGTAAAATAATAATAAAATCTTTTTTAAAATCCAAAAATTGAGAAAATTGTTTTGTTGTTCAAATTTTTCATTTTACTCAAATCAAATCAAATCAAATCAAATCCAAAGAAAAAAATTGTTTTAATTATTCACAAACTGTTTTCTTTTTTTGTATTAAAATTTCCAAAAAAAAAATTCAACAGAAGTGAAACCCAAAAGAAAAAAAGAGAGAGAGAAAGGAAAAGGAAGAAATAATTAAAGGAGAAAATCCTAAATTAAATTTTAAATAAATTTTAAATAAATTAAAATTAAAAAATTTTTGAATTAAAAATTAAAATACTTGGATAAAAATTATTTGCGTTGAGAACCACTTTTCTTTCTTCTGTGACCAAAACTATTATTTCGAGAATGAGTTGGAGTATTTCCATTTCTATTTTTATCATTATTTGGAAATATCATATTTTGGATTTTCTTTCCATAAGGTAAATTTCTAACTAATTGTAAATGAGGTTTAATAACTTCAGAAAGTTGTTTATGCTTTTCTTTTTCGGCAACTTTAAGAGCAGTTTGAACAACATAGTTTCCATAAGGATCAGTTAGAAGTTGTGAGATTTTATCTTGATTTCGAATCAATTCATTTAATAATTCATCCTTCATTTGAGTATTTTTTGAACGAAGACATTTTTCAACAACATTTGAAGAAAATTTCTGCATTGAAAGATCGAAAATATTATCTCGAACTTTCTCAACAAATTCGATAGGCATTGAATCAAGATCAAGAATGTATTGAATCACGTAGTTTGCAAAAGGATCTTGCATCAATTCACTGAATTTTCGACAATTGATGAAATTAATTGTGATCTTTTGTATTCCGCTTGAGAAATCATACATCTCTGCATTACGCAGCAACCGTGCTTGTGTTTTTGAAATGTGAATGCAATTATTTGCCACTTCTTGGAAGATTGGTGCATTTGATTCGGATGTGAATTTAGTCAAACATTTTTGGATCACATGATTTCCATTTGGATTATTTGCGAGATCTGCAATATGAGGAGATATTGCATTTACAAAGTAATCAATTTGTTGAGGAGTTGTGAGTGAATCAATCAATTTTTGGATCGCTCTTGTTCCGTACATATCCACTGATATTGTGGAGAGATCTGGTGCGATCTTGTGGATCAGCATTAGACTTTCTTCTGTTGTGCAATATTCCATCACCTTTTGACACAGGTGACTTGCATATGGGTCAATGATAAGCTCGCTTAAATAAGGATATATTCCTCCTAATACTGCTGTTATTAACTGCTTGTCTTTTGTCTCTTCAATTTGTTTTTGCAATAGTCTGCATTGTTGTTGATCTCGACTTATTAGATACATTCTATTTACTGGTTCGTTTCCCATTTCTTGTTGTTTGTAATATTGTTGTTGATTTATTTGATAGTTTGGGTATACATTCATAGTGTTTTGAAAATTGGAATAACTATGTGGTGGCTTTTTTATTTATTAATTTAATAAATAAATTTTAATTTAATAAATAAATTTTAATTTTAATTTAATAAATAAATTTTAATTTTAATTTTATAAATGAATTTTAATTTTAAATTTATAAATAAATTTTAATCTACATCATATGAAAGTGCTCGCCTATGACCAGAACGCATTCTTGGATTATAATCATCAATATTTTCTTCAGGTAAATTATTTTGTTGATTATTTTGTTGATTTTGTTGGAAATAGGGATAATTTTGTCTATCAAATTGTAACATTTCAAACTCAAAAGAAGAATATTTAGGAAAATTTGGATTAACATAAGCATTAGAAACACCATAAGGTGTTCGATTTATATTAAGATTATTATTATATTTGTTCTGATCAAGTGAAAGTGACATAAAATTTTGAGGTAATTTTGGGAATTGATTTGGATCAAAATTAAATTTTGTATTTCTTTGTAATAAAAAATCTGGAGATTGAAAATTATATTGTTGTTTTTCTTGTGATGTTTTATCAATTCCATTTCTTTGAGGATATATGTTTGTTTCATTTGGATTAAATCCATTTTGATTGAAAGAATTCATTTGATTCATTGAATTATTTGGTAAATTTTGATTATTTTGAGTTTTTTGTAAATTTTCTTGAAGATTATTTTGTGGATTTGTTTCTTCTTTATCATCAATAAGTAAATCTATTGGAGAAGGAGGTTGAAATATTGTATGTTTTGGAGATTTTGTTGGATTTGCTTCTTTTTTTTATTAAAATAAATTTTTTAAATTAAATTTTTTAAATTAATTTATTTTTAATTCCAAATTTTTTTTGTTTTTATTCTCCTCTTAAAATTTATTAAAATAATACCATAATTATATTGTTCTCGATTTTCTTTTTTAATTGAATTTTGTTTTGAAGGATCAAGATTTAAACTTCTAAAATTATCCAAAGCTGATTGATATAAAGGATTTGAATTAGCAAATTGGTTTTGATCAGGATTTGAAAAAACAAAAGGAACTTGATCTATGTGGTTTTGATTTGGACTTATACTTTGATTTGGTGGAGAATATGCTGTTGAATTACTTAAAGGTCGAAACATTGTGGTTTTTGATTGAAACATTCTATTATTATTCATATTATTAGGAATGTATGTTTGTGGGTTTTGTGTTGTTATATATGATAAAAAATTGGGTGATGTTGATAATTTTTGTTGTGATTCTTCAATTTTATTATTTGTTTGTTTTGACATGAAAGAAAAAGTGTGAAAAAAAAAATGAGGAAAAAAAAATGAAAAATTAAAAAATGAAAAAAAATTTTTTTAATTAATTTTTCTCCTTTTTGTTTTTGCTTTTTTTTTTAATAATAATCAAATTATAATTTTAATTATTTATCAATTCAAAATTTATTCTAAAATTAAAATTAAAAATAAAAAGTGGAATAAAAATAGAATTTTCTCTTTTTATTTTTTATTTTTTATTTATTGAAAAAAGAAAGTGTTTTTTTCTTCACATTAAAAAACATTTTGAATCTTTTTTCTTTAAATTTTTTTCTTCTTCTTTTTGATCTTTTTCTTCTTTTTTTTCTTTTTTTCAATAATTTCTTTCCATTGATTTAAAATTGCTTGAATAATTTTATCATCTTCTTTGTTTTCTCTAATTCTAAAAGTAAATGGACCATTTTCAATAATATTTTTATCAATATTCCATGAAAAAAGAGCACTTCCAGTTTGTTCACAAAATGGATTAAGTTCAATAATTTTCACATCTAAATTATTCAGAACAACAAAATCAATAATATAATTTTTAAATCCACATTTCTTTTCTATTGTTTCATTTATTGATTCAAAAAAATTTAAAATAAGTTTTTGGATTGATTCTTTGTTTTGAACAAGATCTTGAAAGAAACAATGAGAATAATATTGAGATATTGCATTTAATTTTCCTTGATAAACAAATCCTCTAAATTCATTTGAAATTGAGAAATCAACAAATTCTCGAATTACAATTTGTAAAGAGTCATCAAATTCTAAATTATTTTGATTTTGATTTTGATTTTGATTTTCAATTTGATTTTGATTTTGATTTTGATTTTGATTTTGATTTTGATTTTCATTTTGATTTTGATTTTGATTTTGATTTTCATTTTCATTTTCATTTTGATTTTGATTTTGATTTTGATTTTGATTTTGATTTTGATTTTGATTTTGATTTTGATTTTGATTTTGATTTTCATTTTCATTTTCATTTTCATTTTCATTTTCATTTTGATTTTGATTTTGATTTTGATTTTGATTTTCATTTAAACTTTCATCTTGAAATTCAATAAATCTTCTTAAATCTGAAATTATTCTAAAAGACCATTTGAAAAATTCCATCACTTCTTCAACAGAATCAAAAGCCATTGTTTGAAAAAATGCTTTTCTTATTTGAACTAATTTTAGATTTAAATCATCATTTAAATTTTGATTTTGATTTTGATTTTGATTTTGATTTTGATTTGGAATCTGAATTTCAAATTGAATTTGATTTTCATTTTGATTTTGGATTTGGATTTGATGTTTATTTTCTTTTTCCTTTTCTTTTTTAAGATTTGAAATGATTTTTGATTGAATTTTATCAACAGCATCTTTAGGACTTCTAGTTGATAATTTAGCAAAAACTTTATCACAATTACAAATTTTTTTAACATTAGAAATTGATTGTTTTAAATCTTGATAAATTTTATCAATAATAATTTGTTCATTTTGATTGATTTTTTTATCTGTTAAAGTTTTTAAAAGAATTTCAATTTGAAATTTTTTAAGAGGAATAAATTCAGTATAAAAAGTAAAAGGTTTAATTTTTTGATAATATTTTTCAAGATTAAATTGAGACCAATATTGATAATTTGCTTTTTTTTCTTGTTGAGTTTTTCCAGGAATTGAACCATCATCAACTTGAATAATTGAAGTAGTCATTTAATTCTTAATAAAAAAAAAGGGAATAAAAATGGGAAAAAAATGAAATTAAAAAATTTCAAAAATATTTTTTTTTCATTTTTCTTTTTTTCTTTTTTCTTTTTAAAAAAATGAATAATAATTCTGTTAGTACATTTATTATTAAACAATTAATTATTGGAGATAGTATGACTGGAAAAAGTAGTATTATGATTCGTTATTGTGATAATAAATTTATTGATTCTGTTGAAGCTACAGTTGGTGTTGATTTTAGATATGTTTCTGTTCAAAAAAATGGAAGACATTTTGGTTTACAAATTGTTTGTTTTGTTTAATTTTAATATTAATTTTAATATTAATTTTAATTTTAATTTTAATTCTAATTTAATTCTAATTCTAATTCTAATTTTAATTTTAATTTTAATTTTAATTTTAATTTTAATTTTAATTTTATTTTTAATTTTATTTTTGATTTTAATTCTAATTTTAATTCTAATTTTTATTTTAATTCTAATTTTAATTTAAATTTTAATTCTAATTCTAATTTTAATTTTAATTTTAATTTTAATTTTAATTTTAATTTTAATTTTGATTTTAATTTTAATTTTAATTCTAATTCTAATTTTAATTCTAATTTTAATTCTAATTTTAATTTTAATTTAATTATAATTCTAATTTTAATTCTAATTTTAATTTTAATTTTAATTTTAATTTTAATTTTAATTTTAATTTTAATTTTAATTTTAATTATAATTTTGATTTTAATTTTAATTTTAATTTTAATTTTAATTTTAATTTTAATTTTAATTCTAATTCTAATTTTAATTTTAATTTTAATTCTAATTCTAATTCTAATTATAATTCTAATTCTAATTATAATTATAATTCTAATTTTAATTTTAATTCTAATTCTAATTTTAATTCTAATTTTAATTTTAATTTTAATTTTAATTATAATTCTAATTTTAATTCTAATTCTAATTCTAATTTTAATTTTAATTTTAATTTTAATTTTAATTATAATTTTAATTTTGATTTTAATTTTAATTTTAATTCTAATTTTAATTCTAATTTTAATTTTAATTCTAATTTTAATTTTAATTTTAATTCTAATTTTAATTTTAATTTTAATTTTAATTTTAATTTTAATTTTAATTTTAATTTTAATTTTAATTTTAATTTTAATTCTAATTTTAATTTTAATTTTATTTAGTGGGATACAGCAGGTAAATTTGATTTATTTTAAATTTTGAAAACTTTTTTAAATTTAAAGCAAAGAAGATTACAACTTCAATTTTTAAAATCAAAATATAAAATTAATTTATAAATATAATAAATTGAAATAAAATTAGGTCAAGAACAATTTAGAACTATTATTAATTCATATTATAGAGGAAGTCATGCTATTATGATTGTTTATGATATAACAAATGAAAAAAGTTTTGAACAAGTAGTATATTGGTTTAATGAAGCTGAAACATATGCACCAAAAGAAATATCTAAATTATTAGTAGGAAATAAAAAAGATCAAGAAAAACATAGAGTTATTACATATCAACAAGGAAAAGTAAATTAAACAAAAATTTTTATCCGATTTTAATTTTAATTTTAAAATTTTGATTATTATTTTTTTGTTTTAAAAAGGATTTAGCTGATTCTTATAATAGTGGATTTATTGAAGTAAGTGCAAAAACTGGAGAAAATATTAAAGAAGCTTTTGAACTTCTTGGTTTTGAACAATTTAATAAGTAAATTTTAATTTAAATTTTAATTTTAATTTTAATTTGAATTTTAATTTTAATTTTAAATTTTAATTTTAGATTATCTAATGAAAATTTAAATCAAAAAGAACAAGAAATTCATTTTCAAATTGTACAAAATAATGAAAAAGAAAAAAAGAAAGAAAATTGTTGTTAAAGAAAAAGAATTTATTTTGTTTTTTTGTTTATTTTTTTTAGTTAAAAAAATTTATTTTTTTTTTAAATTTTTTTTTTCATTTTTTTTTTTCAATTTAAAAACAAAAAAATGATGATGATTCCTTTTAATTCTTTGAATAAATTTTCAAATATTCAAAATTCAACATTTAAACATTTACAAAATCATTTATCAAAAACTGCAATTAAAACAATAGCATTTACAATACAAAACAATACAAATAAGAAAATAAATAAAAAAATAGAAATAAATGAAGAAAATTCAATAATAAAAAAACAAGTTAAAATTTTAAAAAGAACATTTAAAATATCAAAAAGAAATTTTTAGATCCAAATAAATGCGAAGATTGCCCAACAAAACCATGTTGTGAGTCAGATAATTGTTGTTGGAATTGTAAATACAGAAAGGATCACAATACATTATTTTGTCAAAAATGTTATAAATTACAAGAACCGTTTAAACAAGATCATTTTGAAATTTTTGGATTAGAAAAAAAAATTGATATTGATTTAAAACAACTTGAAGATAAATATGAGGAACTACAAAAGATGCTTCATCCCGATAAATTCTTTTCAAAATCATCTCAAGAACAAGAATATTCATCTGAGCATTCTTCTAGAATTAATCAAGCTTATTATATTTTGAAAAATTTTAATTTGAGAGCAAGATATTTACTTCATCTTAATGGCTTTAATTTCGATGAATACACAGAGAAAGACCCAGCTTTGCTAATGGAAATTATGGAGAAAAGAGAGGAAATTGAAAATATGACGAGCCAAGAAGAATTGAAAAAAATCAAAGATGAAAATTCTCTTGAAATTAAAAAAGTGGAACAAAATTTGATTCAAAATTTTAATCAAAAAAATTTTAATCAAGCTAAAAAAAATATTATTCGTTTACAATATCTAACAAAATTAGATAAGGATATTTCAACAAAAATTACTTTAAAATGAGAAAGAAAACTAAAACAAAACAAGAAAAAAAATTTTTTTTTTTTTCAAATTTTTTTTTTCATTTTTTTCTTTTCAAAAAAATTGAAATATCAAAAATTAAATTAAAATAATTTTTAATTTTATAATTTTTATAATTTTAAATGTTTACTCGATTTATTAATTCTAATTCAATTAATTTTGTAAAAAAAAAATAAAAATAAAAATAATAAAAATAATTTTTTAATTAAAAAAAAAATAAAAAATTAAAAAATAAAAGAATAATTTGATTTTCCATCAAATTAAAAGAGATATAAGTAAAAAACTTATTTTTGGACAAGAAGCAAGAACAAAATTACTTAATGGAGTGAATAAATTAGCAGATGTTGTACAAATTACACTTGGACCAAAAGTAATCAATTTTACACAATCAATTTTACATTTAAATTTACAACAAATTTACAACAAATTTTTAAAACAAATTTTTAAAACAAATTTACAACAAATATTTAAAATTAATTTAAATTAAATATTTAAAATCAATCAAAATTAAATATTTAAAATTAATTTACAACAAATATTTAAAATTAATTTAAATCAAATATTTAAAATCAATTTAAATTAAATATTTAAAATTAATTTAAATTAAATATTTAAAATCAAATTTAATTTAAATATTTAAAACCATTTTAAATTAAATATTTAAAATCAATTCAAATTAAATATTTAAAATTAATTTAATTTAAATATTTAAAATTAATTTAAATTAAATATTTAAAATTAATTTACAACAAATATTTAAAATTAATTTAAATTAAATATTTAAAATTAATTTAAATTAAATATTTAAAATCAATTTTAATTAAATATTTAAAATTAATTTTAATTAAATATTTAAAATCAATTTAAATTAAATATTTAAAATTAATTTAAATTAAATATTTAAAATCAAATTTAAATTAAATATTTAAAATTAATTTAAATTAAATATTTAAAAATTAATTTAAATCAAATATTTAAAAATAAATTTAAATTAAATATTTAAAATCAATCAAAATTAAATATTTAAAAACAAATTTACAACAAATATTTAAAATCAATTTAAATTAAATATTTAAAATCAATTTAAATCAAATATTTAAAAATCTATTTAAATTAAATATTTAAAATCTATTTAAATTTAATATTTAAAATTAATTTAAATTAAATATTTAAAATTAATTTTAATTAAATATTTAAAATCAATTTAAATTAAATATTTAAAATCAATTTAAAACAAATATTTAAAATTAAATCAAATTAAATATTTAAAATCTATTTAAATTTAATATTTAAAATTAATTTAAATTAAATATTTAAAATCAATTTAAATTAAATATTTAAATCAAATTAAAATTAAATATTTAAAATTAATTTAAATTAAATATTTAAAATCAATTTTAAAATAAATATTTAAAATTAATTCAAATTAAATATTTAAAAATCAATTTAAATTAAATATTTAAAATCAATTTAAATTAAATATTTAAAATCAATTTAAATTAAATATTTAAAAATCAATTTAAATTAAATATTTAAAATTAATTTAAATTAAATATTTAAAATTAATTTAAATTAAATATTTAAAATTAATTTTAAATTAAATATTTAAAAATCAAATTTAAATTAAATATTTAAAAATTAATTTAAATTAAATATTTAAAATTAATTTAAATTAAATATTTAAAATCAATTTAAATCAAATATTTTAAAATCTATTTAAATTAAATATTTAAAATCAATTTAAATTAAATATTTAAAATCAATTTAAATTAAATATTTAAAAATCAATTCAAATTAAATATTTAAAAACAAATTTACAACAAATATTTAAAATTAATTTAAATCAAATATTTAAAATCAAATATTTAAAATCAAATATTTTAAAATCAAATTTAAATTAAATATTTAAATTAATTCAATTTAAATTTTTAAAACAAATTTAAAATTAAATATTTAAAATCAAATTAAATTAAATATTTAAAATCAATTAAAATTAAATATTTAAAATCAATTAAAATTAAATATTTAAAAATCAATTAAATTTAAATATTTAAAATTAATTTAAATTAAATATTTAAAATCAATTCAAATATTTAAAACAAATTTAAATTAAATATTTAAAATTAATTTAAATTAAATATTTAAAATCAATTTAATTCAAATATTTAAAATCAAATTTTAATTAAATATTTAAAATCAATTTAAATTAAATATTTAAAATCAAATTTACAACAAATATTTAAAATAAATTTAAATTAAATATTTAAAATTAATTTAAATTAAATATTTAAAATCAAATTAAATTAAATATTCAAATTAAAATAAATTTAATTTAAAGGGAAGAAATGTAATCCTAGATCAAGGATATATTGCACCCAGAATATCCAAAGATGGAGTATCAGTTGCAAAAGCAATAGAATTAGAAGATCGAGCGGAAAACATGGGAGCACAATTAGTAAAGAACGTAGCAGCAAAAACAAACGAAGAAGCAGGAGATGGAACAACCACAGCAACAATTATAGCAAGAGAGATCTTCCAGGAAACATGCAAAGCAGTCTCATCAGGTTTAAACCCAATGGATCTTAAAAAAGGAATTAATTTAGCAGTTGAAAATGTAGTTCAAGAAATTAAAAAATATTCAAAACCTTTGAAAACAACAGAAGAAATAGCACAGATTGCAACAATCTCTGCAAACGGAGACGAAAAAATCGGGATGTTAATTGCAAAGGCAATGGATAAAGTAGGCAAAGAAGGGGTTATTACAGTTCAGGATGGAAAGACAATTCAAACGGAACTTGAAGTTATTGAAGGAATGAAATTTGATAGAGGTTTGATCTCTCCTTATTTCATTACTGACGTTAAATCTCAAAAAGCTTTGCTTGAAAATTGTCTTGTTCTTTTGTATGATAATAAAATTTCTACTTTCGATTCTATTAAAGGTATTCTTGAAAAAGTTGCTTCTACTCATAGTCCACTTTTAATTATTGCAGAAGATGTTGAAGGTGATGCTTTGACTACTTTGATTATTAATAAGCTTCGTGGAACAATAAAAGTTAATATTCATTTCAAATATTTATTTCAAATATTTATTATTTATTTCAAATATTTAATATTTATTTATTTTTCAAATATTTAATATTTATTATTTCTTATTTATTTCAAATATTTATTATTTATTTCAAATATTTATTATTTATTTCAAATATTTAATATTTATTATTTCAAATATTTATTTCAAATATTTATTTATTATTTAAAATATTTATTATTTATTTCAAATATTTATTATTTATTTCAAATATTTATTTCAAATATTTAATATTTATTTCAAATATTTATTATTTAATATTTATTATTTCAAATATTTAATATTTATTATTTATTATTTATTATTTAATATTTATTATTTAATATTTATTTATTTCAAATATTTATTATTTAATATTTATTTCAAATATTTATTATTTAATATTTATTTCAAATATTTATTATTTCAATATTTATTATTTATTTCAAATATTTAATATTTATTTCAAATATTTATTATTTAATATTTATTATTTATTTCAAATATTTAATATTTATTTCAAATTCATTTTTATTTAATTTTATTTCAAATATTTATTATTCATTATTTAATATTTAATATTTATTATTTATTATTTCAAATATTTAATATTTATTATTTCAAATATTTATTATTTAATATTTATTATTTATTTCAAATATTTAATATTTATTTCAAATATTTATTATTTAATATTTATTTCAAATATTTATTTCAAATATTTAATATTTATTTCAAATATTTATTTTTCTAATATTTGATTTAATTTTTGTAAAAAGTGTATGGCTGTTAAAGCTCCAGGTTTTGGAGATGGAAGAAGAAATAATCTTGAAGATATAGCAGTTCTTACAAAAGGACAAGTAGTAACATCAGATTTAGGAATGAATCTTGAACAAGTAAATGAAACAGTTTTAGGATTTTGTAAAAAAGTAGAAGTAACAAAAGATACAACATTAATATTAGAAGGAGCAGGAAAAAGGGAGGATATAGAAGCAAGATGCAATTCTTTGAGAGAAGAATTAAAGCAATCAGAATCAATATATGAAAAGGAAAAACTACAAGAAAGAATTGCAAAACTTTCGGGTGGAGTCGCTGTCATAAAAGTTGGCGGCTCAAGTGAAGTTGAAGTTAACGAACTTAAGGACCGTATAACAGACTCTTTAAATGCAACTAAGGCTGCTGTTGAAGAAGGTATTGTTCCTGGAGGTGGTTCTTGTTTGCTCTATTTTAGCAAGGATTTGGCTAAAAAAATTAAGACTTCAAGTTTCGATGAAAAAATTGGTGTTGAAATTGTTGAAAAAGCACTTAGAATCCCAACAAAGAGTATTGCAAATAATGCAGGTATTTCGGGTGATGTTGTTGTTGAAAAGCTTATTGAAAAACATGATTTTGGATATGGTTTTAATGCTGCCAAAATGGAATATGAAAATTTAGTTAAAAGTGGAATTATTGATCCAACTAAAGTTGTTAGGACTGCATTAGTTAATAGTTCAGGGGCTGCAGCTCTAATGGCAACAACAGAATCAGCTGTTGTTGAAATCCCTGAGAAAGAACCACCGATGCCAAGTGGAGGTGGAGGAATGGGAGGAATGGGAATGAATGGAATGATGTGATTCAATTAAATTTCTTTTTTAATTTTTTTAATTGAAAAATTCAATCAAAAATCAAAATTCAATCAAAAATCAAAAATCAAAATCAATCAAAAATCAAAAATCAAAAATCAATCAAAAATCAAAAATCAAAAATCAAAAATCAAAAATCAATCATTCCTTTTCTTTTCTTTTCTTTTTCTTTTCTTTTCTTTTTTTAAAACAAAATTAGAATTCGGATAAAAATTTTTTTTCATTTTAAAAACTGGAATTTTTTTTTTATTAAGAAAAGAAACTAAATTCAAAAAATTCAAAAAAAATTCAATCAAAAAATTCAAAAGAAAATGAAAAAATTTAAAAGAAAATGTTTAATTTTTTTGAGAATCTTCATTTGGTTTAAAAGGATTATAAGGACCTTCATAAATTGGTTGATTTGGTTGATTTAATTGATTTTGTTCATAAATTGGTTGATTTGGTTGATTTAATTGATTTGGTTCATAAATTGGTTGATTTGGTTGATTTAATTGATTTGGTTCATAAATTGGTTGGAAATTAGGTTGGAAATTTGGTTGAAAATTTGGTTGGAAATTTGGTTGGAAATTTGGTTGATAATTTGGTTGGAAATTAGGTTGGAAATTAGGTTGGAAATTTGAATCCAAATTTGATTGATAATTTGATTGATAATTTGGTTGAATTGGAATATATGGTGTTTGATTTATTCTATCTTGTTGTGCTAATGGTGTTTTTTCTAGGCTGTTTTTGTTCAATGCATACATTCGAAGTCTTCTTTGCTAATAATTTTGATTTTGATTTTAATTTTGATTTTGATTTTGATTTTGATTTTTGAATTTTAATTTTGATTTTATTTTTGATTTTAATTTTAATTTTAATTTTAATTTTAATTTTAATTTGAATTTTAATTTTAATTTTAATTTGAATTTTAATTTTAATTTCAATTTTAATTTTTATTTGAATTTTAATTTCAATTTTGATTTTAATTTTAATTTTAATTTTAATTTTAATTTTAATTTTAATTTCAATTTTAATTTTGATTTTTACTCTTCTGGTGCAAAATATACAACACCAAATTATTATTGTAACAACAACAATTGTTCCAATAACTGATCCAACAACCTAAAATTAATTTTAAAATTAATTTTGATTTTAATTTTAATTTTAATTTTAATTTTTAATTTTGATTTTAATTTTGATTTTAATTTTGATTTTAATTTTAATTTGAATTACAGTTGCAATATAACCAGGACAACCTCCTTTTGAATAATCCCAATTACTACATGAATATTCCCAACTAAATTTTTTAAATTAAATAAATTTTTTAAATTAATTGGATTTTAAATTAATTGGATTTTAAATTAATTGGATTTTACTCTGAATTATAACAAGTATCATCATCTTCACACCAATAACAACTCACGTCACCAACACATGATGTACATGAAGAATATTGACTATTTATTTGTAAATTTATTATTTATTTTTTATTTTCAATTAATTTTTTAAATCAATTTTTGCTTTTTTTTTTGAATTAATCAAAAATAAATTAAAAACAAATTAAAAACAAATTAAAAATAAATTAAAAACCTGCAAGTAAAAATTAAACTGAATAAAGATAATAAAAGAATAAATTGTAAAAGCATTTCCAAATAAATGAAAAAAATGAAAAAAATGATCAACAAAAAAAAATTTTTAATTTAAAACGTAATTAAATTTTTTTTTATTTTTTCTTGTTTTTTTTAAATTAAAAAATTAAAATTAAAAAAAAGATTGAAATCAATTTAATCCAAAATGAAATGGAAAAAGAAAATAAAAAGGAATTTGAAAGAAAAAATGGAAAAAGAAAATGGAAAAATTTTGAGTAAAAATTTTGAGTAAAAAAAGTTTTGATCAATTATTTTGAGAATTTAAATTTGGAGAAAAAACATTAGGTTGATAATTAGGTTGAAAATTAGGTTGATAATTAGGTTGAAAATTAGGTTGAGTATTATATTGATAATTTGGTTGGAAAGTTGGTTGAACATTTGGTTGATACATTGGTTGATAATTTTGATTTGGCATATTGAATCCTGTTTGATTTGGTTCTTCTTTTGCTAATGGTTGTTTAATATCACTTGTTTGAGAAACATAAACTCTAATTCTTCTTTGCTGTTTAAATCAAAATTAAAATTAAAATTAAAATTAAAATTCATTTTGATTTGAATTTAAAATTTTCTTTGTTGCTTTTTGGATTATTTACTCTTCTGCTATACCAAACACAACACCAAACTACAAGAAGAATAAAAACGATTGATGCAATAACAGATCCAACAACCTAAAATTAAAAAGAACCAATTTTTTGATTTTAATTTTGATTTTGATTTTAATTTTGATTTTTGATTTTGATTTTGATTTTAATTTTAATTTTAATTTTAATTTTAATTTTAATTTTAATTTTTATTTTGATTTTAATTTTGATTTTAATTTTGATTTTAATTTTAATTTTAATTTTAATTTAAATTTTAATTTTAAATATTAATTTTAATTTTAATTTTAATTTTGATTTTGATTTTAATTTTAATTTTAATTTTAATTTTGATTTTAATTTTGATTTTGATTTTAATTTTAATTTTGATTTTAATTTTAATTTTAATTTTGATTTTAATTTTAATTTTAATTTTTGATTTTGATTTTAATTTTGATTTTGATTTTGATTTTGATTTTGATTTTTGAATTTTAATTTTAATTTTAATTTTAATTTTAATTTTAATTTTAATTTTAATTTTAATTTTAATTTTGATTTTAATTTTAATTTTGATTTTAATTTTGATTTTAATTTTGATTTTAATTTTAATTTTAATTTTGATTTTAATTTTAATTTTAATTTTAATTTTAATTTTAAATTTTGATTTTAATTTTAAATTTTAATTTTGATTTTGATTTTAATTTTAATTTTGATTTTGATTTTAATTTTAATTTTAATTTTTAATTTAATTTTAATTTTAATTTTAATTGATTACCATTCCAACATAACCAGGACAATCACTCCTTGAATAATCCCAATTACTGCACGAATAATAGTAACTGAAATTATTTTGTTATTTTTATTAAATTATTTTGTTAATTAATTTTTTTAAATTATTAAATAAATTTTTTTAATTATTTTGTTTTTTTTATTTTACGTGGAACCGTAACAAGAATCATCATCTTCACACCAATAACAGTCCCAGTCATCAACACATGATGTACATGAAGAATATTCACTATTTATTTATAAATTTATTATTATTTTTTTTTTATTTAAATTTTTTTTTTTTTTTGCTTTTTTTTGGTTTTTGTTTTTGTTTTTTTTGAATTAATCAAAAAACAAATTAAAAACAAATTAAAAATAAATTAAAAACCTGCAAGAAAAAATTAAACTGAATAAAGATAATAAAAGAATAAATTGTGAAAACATTTGCAAATTAAAGAAAAAGAAAAGAAGAAAAAAATGAAAAAATGATCAATAAAAAAAAAATTTTAATTGAAACGTAATTAATTTTTTTATTTTTTATTTTTTCTTTTTTTTTTAATTTAAAATTTTAAATTGATCTAAAATGCAAAATTATCAAAAACAAAATAAAAAACAAAATAATGATATTTGGTTTTTTGGAGAAAATAATTTTGCATTTATGATGATATACGATTATCATCCAAATATAATCAAACCAATTCAGTTAAATAATTTCCATCAAACAACTGAAATTGAGAAAATAATAATCACGAATTTTGTAATAATAATTCATGAACAAAATTATCAAGCAATAGAATATTCACAAAATTTACCAAAACCTCAAAAAATCGAAATTGAAAATATCCAAAAAGTGTCGGTTGGCGCTTTTCATTTAGCAATTTTAACAAAAGAAGGAAAAGCATTTGCAAAAGGAAAATATGTCAATACAAAAAATCCCGATATTTTTAATAATTTATCAGATTCAATCGAAGACCCAAATGAGATAATAATTCAAGACATTGTTTGCGGTCAAATTTCAATTTATTTACTAACTTCAAATCAAAATGCTTATGGAATTGGTTCAAATATTTTCGGTCAAATTGGTTTTGATTCTCAACAAGTTTTTAATAATCCAATTTTAATGATGAAAAATGTTTCTAAAATATTTTCAGGGAAATTTGCAAATCATGTTTTTCTTCTCAATTCAAATCAAGAATTATTTGTTTGCGGAAATAACGATTATAGCCAACTTGGATTGGGCAAAATTAAAGAAAAAGAAGTTAAAAAATTAACCAAAATACAAAATATCCCAAAAGGCAAAATAATCGATATTCAATCAGGATTTTATCACACAATCATGTTAATCGAGCAAAAAGGAACGAGAAAACTTTATTCATGCGGGAATTATGAATATACAGGTCTAGGCAAAAAGAAAAATACTTCTGAATTTACTGGAATCAAATCACCTCTATTTAAAAATGATAATATTCTTGATTTTTCTGTTGGATGGAATCATACTTTGGTTTTAACCGCAAACGGAAAGCTCATCGGATTCGGATGGAATAGTCATGGCCAGCTAGGAATTGGAAATACAAGAGATCAACCAAAACCAATTCAGATTAAAATTCCAGAAATATCGTCTAATATTTCTAATTATCATATTTGTTGTGGATTTCACAATTCATTTCTTTATTATTCTTCTCCTTCTTTTTCCAATCTTGAAGAAGATTTGATAAAACTATTTAGAAGAAAAGAATTTTGTGATATTTCATTTAAAGCTCAAAATGAAGAAATAATTGAAGCTCATAAATTAATATTGAAATATAGATTAAAAGATCAAAATCAAAATTGAAAAACTTCAAAAAATTATTTCAAAAAAATCAGTTCAAGAATCAAATCAAATATTTGAAATGATTTATTCAAACATAATCATAAACTCAAAATTATATTCTGAAATTAAAGAAATTATAAATGAAGAACGAATAAATGAAACAATGAAAAGCATTTATTTAAATGAAAATGAAAAAGATTTTATAATTGAAAGAAAAGAAAATCAAATTAAATTTCCCAAATTAATATTAATAATGAGAAGTGAATTATATCGAGGAATGTTTTTATCTGTAACAAATGATAAATCCAATAAAGTTACAGATTATAGTGAATTAAGTAATAAATCATTCCAAATTTTTGAATATTGGATTTATTCAAATCAAATTAAAAAAAGAATTCAAATTACACAAGAAATAATCAATGAACTTAAAAGAGGAATTGATTATTTTCAATTAAATCAAACAAATCCAAATTTATTAGATTTATTAATTAAAAAATTTAATAATCAAAAAATAAAGAGAAAAAGGAAATAATTTTTTTTTCCTTTTTTTTTTTGTTTTCATTTTTTTCCTTTTTTTCAAAAATGGATGAAATTTTATATTTCGGTAAAAATGAATTTCCAAAACTTTTCGTAAATGAACCATACCAAATAACAAGACCAATTAAATTTAATTTTCCAAATCTAAATCTAATTGAAAATGAAAATGAAAATGAAATTAAACGAATTAAACAAATCTCAGCAAATCAAACCACAACAATTTTCCTTTTTCAAAACGGAAAAGCAATAAAATATACAGAAAATGATTCAAATCAAAATCCTGAAAAAATCCAAATTGAAAATATTGAAAAAGTAACTCTTGGTTCTGATAATGAGGCCGTTTTAACTTCAAAAGGAAAAGTATTTGCAAAAGGAAAATATATCAATCGAAAAAATCCAAATGAATTTATCAAAATTTCATCACTAATTGAAGACCCAAATGACAGAATAATTGAAGATGTAGTTTCTGGTGCAGAATCAATTTTCTTACTAACTTCAAATCAAAATGTTTACGGAATCGGTTTAAATTCTCATGCCCAATTTGGTTTTGAAGATCCAAAAACAGCAAAAAAGCCAATTTTTATGATGAGCAATATAACAAGAGTTTTCACAAATACTTTTTCTTATTCCGTTTTTCTTTTGGATTCAAACGAAGAATTATTTAGTTGCGGAAATAATCTTTTTGGTCAACTCGGGTTAATAGAATCGAGAAATGAACCCACAAGCATCATCAATTTTACTCAAATCAAAAACCTTCCAAAAGGCAAAATAATTGATATTCAAATGGGAAATTTACATTCATTAATGTTGATTGAGGATGAAGATGAGAACCAAAATCCAAAAACAAAACTTTACTCGTGTGGATTCAATGAATTTAATGGGCTTGGCAGATATCAAGTTACTTATAAATTCACTGAAATCAAATCACCTTTATTTGAAAATGATAATATTCGTGAGTTTTTTGTTGGCAATCTTCATACCTTGATTTTAACAGAAAAGGGGAGAATGATAGGATTCGGAAGTAATCCTTATGGCCAATTAGGAAATGGAAATCGAGAAAAGCAATTTATTCCAATTCAAATTGAACTTCCTGAATTAAGATTTAAAGATGATATTTCTAATTATCATGTTTTTTGTGGAGAAAAGAAATCATTTCTTTATTATTCTCCTCCTCCGTTTTTCCAATCTCGAAGAAGATTTGATTAAGCTTTATCAAAGAAAAGAATTTTGCAACATTTCATTTAAAGCTCAAAATGAAGAAATAATTGAAGCTCATAAATTAATATTGAAATATAGATTAAATCATTATGAATATCAAATTGAGAGACTTCAAAAAATTATTTCAAAAAAATCAATCCAAGAAGCAAATCAAATATTTGAAATGATTTATTCAAACAATTTCACAATAAATCCAATATTATATTCAGAAATTAAAGAAATTGTAAATTCAAATGAAAAAATTGAAGAAACAATAAAAAGCATTTATTTAAATGAAAATGAAAAAGATTTTATAATTGAAAGAAATGAAAACCAAATTAAATTTCCCAAATTAATATTAATAATGAGAAGTGAATTATATCGAGGAATGTTTTTATCTGTAACTGAAGATACATCCAATAAAGTTACAGATTATAGTGAATTAAGTGATGAATCGTTTCAAATATTAGAATATTGGATTTATTCAAATGAAATCCAAGAAGAAATTCAAATTACAGAAGAAATTATTGATGAAATTAAAACAGGAATTGACTATTTTCAATTAAATCAAACACATCCAAATTTATTAGATTTATTAATTAACCAATTTATTAATCAAAACGAAAATTAAAATTAAAATTAAAATTAAAATTAAAATTAAAATTTTTGGATTAATTTATTTATCCTTTTTTTTTGAGTTTGGATCAATGAAAATAAGATCTTGGTTGTGATGGTTATTTTTTTTGCAATATTCCATTTTCATTGCTTTACGGAAAAATCTTTTAATAATATTTCTTCTATCATAAATTCTCTTATTTTTTTTACTTTTTAGATTTTTGGATTTATATCTTGTGTTTTGAACAATAAATTTGAAAATTCTTCTATCAACTCGAACTTTTTTTGGAAGAATCCCATTTAGTTTATTAATCCAAGTTGATTCTGTCCATCCTACAAGATATTCTGGATGATGTAATTTGCAAATATCTAATATTTCTTGAATAGGTTGATTTTTATAAAATTTAGCTTGTGAATTATTCCTTTTTTTGAATCTTAATGTGTTT